>JAPDSC010001067.1:0-15730 GCA_026290005.1 Latrodectus geometricus
TTTAAGTAGTGACAACATTCCTTAATCAGTATTAATAAAGAGAAAAATGGTGCATGATTGTAAAAATATTATTTGTTGCTCAATTTAATCAAAATTACATAGAAATGAAACGTATATCAGAGATGTTTACAAAATAAAATTTTTAATTTTCATGGCATGCAGAATTTTATGACAAAAATATTTATAATGCTTTTCAAAATTTCTAATGTGCATGCGCAAATATTTGTAATGAAAGTGGAAAAATACTAAAACATGCAATATATTGCTTCACTGGCATTTATAAAGAATTCTAAGCACGATAGAATTTTATTTATTTTTGACATTTGAAGATATTTTTTTTCAAAACTAAAAAAAAAATTTCTAAAATGTTTTAGCAATATTATACTGTGATAAGCAATACAAGTTTTATTTTCAATGAAAGTTCACTTTCAGAATGATTAGTTCACAATTTTAAATCCAATAAAAAATAAACGGTTTTCCTGGGCAAAATTACATTAAGTAATTTGAAAGTAATATTAATTTTATTTTTATTAATTAATTAAAAAACTAAATAATTTTAATGCTTTACTATAAAAAATATTAAAATATTAAACAAGTTTATTTTTTGCACACACACACACACACTAAAATTATGAAATTACTATTAATATATGGTTTGCAACTCAAAATTTCATTTAATCAAGTAAAAATAAACATAAAATAAAACAATATATATAACATAAAACATTGAATTAAATGTTATGTTTTTTTGCATTCAATTATATTTTTTTCTGAAAATTAAACCATGAATTTTTCTTCTTCCTTTTAATAATAAAAAAGAAAAAAGTTAGAGGAAAAGGAGTATATGTGTAAATTATGCATATCTTTTTATCAAAAAGATGTTATATTAATAAAGTTAATACAAAATAAAAAATTTTGTGGACCTAAAATCTAGAATTCCAATTTATTTATAACTAACTACACCACTCATTGCAGATAACACCAACAAATATTTCTTCAACATTATTTTTAGATTAGTTCAACTATAAATTTCATTTTTAATTGACACTAGGAAAAAATTCATTTATTATTTTTTAAGGAAACAGACAATAGTTTGAATGAATATGATAAATTTAGTTATACTTAAATATTAGTTATACTAAAATATTAACATTAATATGAAAATAATTTTAAGTTTACCAAAGTTTGCAGTATAAAAAATAATGATGTTCGTTTTAATAAAAACATAGAAAGGTATTGGAAAATACTTTTCTTATTAAAAATATTTTGATTCCCAAGGGACTAAATAATATATGAGCAATATAAAATAATCACGTTCTTAAATTTAATATATTTATATACATTTTATGTTTATTCACACATGCTAAAAAATTTAATTACTATAGATCTTATTGTATAAAATAATATAAATATTTTTCTATAGTGAACTTTTAGTATGAGAGTACAATATAAATATCTTTAAGACTGAATTAAAAAATAATCATTAAAAGCAGAGATTTAGTATAAACATTTTTTTAAAGTTTATTCAAGAAAATAGGCATATTAAAAGATATTTTTTTATACTTATTTTAAAAAGTTACCAATAATATCAACATTAAAAAATGTTAAATTTATTTTCTACAAATTATAAATTATACACAATAATAAATTATTTGTTCATGACAAAATAATTTATTATTGGATATTATAATAATTAAGTTAAATTTTTTAGAGGGATGGAAAAATTTTACAAAATAATTAAATACTAAAAATCAGGATAAGGCGATTATGAGAAACATTATTTTAAACTTAAATTGTTTTTTTTTATATTTCTTTTATACATTTTTGTATAAAATAATATTTACCATGTCTGTATATATAAAAAATACTATATACAGACATGGTATATAATATTTCTTATCTTTATACCATATCTGATGAAAAATATTTTATATAAAAAACAAAATTAAAAAAAAAACTTTTTAATTGAATTTTATTATGATTCTAAATAGTTGTAAACAATGAGCATTTTATATAATATTTTTATATAATATCAAAAAATTTGAATTACACTCCACTATATGATCATAAATATTTAAGGACACATGTTACACAGATGAAGAAGAATTGAAGTGTCTTTTATGTTACTGTAGAAGGTCCAAAATCGATTTCTCAAGTAAAAAAATTGTTAAATTGTCTTGTTAAAATGTTAGTCACTTTTAAAATAATTTTTGGCATTTGTAATCAAACATATTAAGTAAAAGACCAAGAAATTAAATTTAGTGCATAGAATGTTTCATCATAATAACCTTAGTAATTAAAGTTTATAAGTTACCTTTCCCATCAGTTCAGAAAGAAAAGTTAAATCTTTTGTAGAAATTTCTTATACAAAAAATAATTTATAATTATTTAGGCATATAGTAAAGCAAAGCACTATCCTACCTAATGCTAACTATGTAACATATGTTAATTGTGTTACAAGAGAATATTTGTTACAATTTACACAACACAGGTAATGTGGAACAACATCTTGGCTTTTAATAATATCAAACAGTTTGAAACTTTGTTGTTTATCCCCAGAAAATTTAAAATTTCAAGCCTTTTCTGTATTTTAAATAATTACTGTAACTAAAACAATTCATAAATTTTTACCATCTGAAATAGCTTTTATGATTGAATATGATAGATCACAAAAAATACTATTTTTATGATACACATATTTGGAAGGCAACAATATATACTTAATAATCTATGTATAAGTTAATTTTATATTAAGAAAAGTAATCAGATTTAATATCATTGTTCCCTTAATTGCATTTTAATAATTTTTACTTTAATATTATTTTAAGCGATTCTTATAGAATTAATTGTTTACTCCACGAATATTTAATGCTACATAAAAAAATTAAAGAAAAACATAATTAAACTACAAAAATTAAAAACATGCATTATTTTTTAAACAAAGCATAAATTATTGTTTTCATGTTATATGCTATAAAATACAGCATAATGAGAGTAAGATTTTTGTAAAATATAATAACAATTAAGACTGAAAGCTTACACAGTTAAATGACAAAAATGAGCTCAATTTTGATTTCATTTTGTTCCCAATTTAAAAATGCCTACCATTTTACCTACCATATTAGTCATCTTTAATAAAAAAAATCTCCCAAATGACATTTTAAAAGAAAATTCTGATGGCACATTCTATTAAAATATCAACATCACAAATTCATAATTCTTAGTAAAGGACTGTCACTTTCTCGCCTTTATAAAAATAAAAAAGTAAAGAGAAAGAAAAGTTCTTTTTTCAATTTTTGTAAGCTATCAGCTGTAAAGTATGGAAACAATATGTAACAGTTTCACTTAAATTTATAGCTTTAATAATTAATAAAATGTAATAATAGTTAAAATTTATTTTTATAACATTCTAAAAATGTCAGCTACTAATTTTCAAACAAATAAACTAGCAAGAATAACAAATAAACATAATATAATCAATTTTTGTAAATCAAAATAACCTTTTTGCTAATACAATAAATGATGGTAAAGAAAGACAAGTTTTTATTTTAGATTTTAATTTTAAAGTTTGGTCCAAACTAATTGATTATAATTTGGTTCATGGCTACATTACTACTTTTTGCAGATGAAGATCAAAACTTCATTAAATTTCAATTTGACAGTAAAATACAATTTAAAAATTCAAGCTAATATGAATGGTCAAGTCTAATTTAAGAATTGAATCCTTAAAGGCTGATTAAATAGTGGAAAGTGATAATTCACTTCACAGCATAGTATCCCAATTTAATGTAGTAATCCTAATTACATGGACAAATTTGCTTAAAAAAATAAGGATTAAATGGAACCGTTAAAAAAAATAGCTGATTCATTGCAATTTTTTTTGTTTAATTTGTCATTTGTTTGTTGTTGAATAATTTCATATAACACACTGAAAAATAATATCAACAACTATTAATTATAAAATACAATAAAAATTATAACCCTACTTTTAGGAAATTAAGCAAACTGATGGACTCAACTTTAAATTTAAAATTACACATAAGGCACAGTGAATTTCTTTTCATTGAACAAAATAAAAGAAATTATTATTAAATGAAAATTAATTTTTTTTTCCTTTTCTTTATTTCTTTAAAATCAAATATTACATTTCAAATGTACCACTTTTAAGCATCACACCCTGATTATGTCAATTTGAATCTGCTCATAAAAGCATTTTCAATTGTGTAACCATAAAAATATCTAACATAGGTTAATACAACATATTCAAATAAAAACATATACTAAAATTCATTTTATAAGTTATTTACATATTTTGAATTTGTTATCAAAAAAATATTATTTATCTGGCAGAAATAAATTTAAATTATATTAATAAAATGTTTTAAGGATTATTTTTATATTATTAATTTTGGTAGTCTCATGAATGGATAAAGATGCAATTTTAAAAACAATCAATACAATTTTTTATAGCTGTTAACATTTGAATTAAAATATTTTGTTAAAAAAATAAAATACTCTTGTTTTAAAGTTAGTTAAAATAATTGTTGTTAATAATCTTTTAATACTGATTAGTTACTTTTACAATTTTATAAAATAATTATTTTCTTCGGGATATTGCATGATAGAAGTACCTTTCACCATCAAATCATAAAGATATTAAATAATATACAAGGAATATCAAAATTTTTTTTTGTTTAAAAAAATTATTTCATCAAATGATTTCATACGATCAAATAATGACTGGTATAGAATATAAGATGTAATGAAATAACAATAATAAAAATTAAGTTTTACATGCTATATTAATTAAATCTAAATCAAACCATGCAGGTTGTCTAGAATTCATATGTAAAAATTAATGCGATCTAAGTCTATTCAGGCTGTGATATTTGTAAAAAATTTCTTTAGTTAACAAAGTAAATTATTTGTATCCACTACTAATGAAAGTGCAAGATATGAATCTAATTCTAATATATGGCCAGTGAAGCAGAATTATTTGAGGACGAAAAATGAGAAAATTTGGTGCAAAAAGAGAAAAGTGAGGAAAAAAATAAAAGCAGAGAATGTCTACACTACCGGAGAATCAGGAGGAGGTGTAGGAGTCTTTTCCTGAAATAAATAAATAAATACACTGGTTTCACAGTCTTTATTATATTTCTTTAACTCCTAATATATGTATCAAAAGAATTTACAGTTCAATAAAGAATTAATTCCTTTTTAAAACAGTTCCATTCATAAGAAATATATATTAGTATAATTCAGGAATATCTGAAATATATAATTATTTTATGAAACTGATTAAAATTGTACCAAGTTTAATAATAGAAACAAGCTACATCTTATAGGGTAATTTACAATTTAAATTAGAAATGACTAACATTTGTTGATTAGTGAGTCAGTTAACATCGTAACAACAGTTAACATCAGATATTGGAAATAAAGCAGAGAATCAATTGATAAAGCTAGCTAATATATATGTATATATATATAGTTTTTTATTTACAATTTAAGTATAGGACAGAAACAACTTATTCAAAATAGTGTAAGGTATTTTATCTCTGATAATGTAATTGAATGGAATGTTAAATGCAGTAGAACTTTAATTATCATTTCATTCAGAGTTAGAAAAATTGTTTTATGTATGCATAAACATCATTTTTTGGCAGAATGTGACAAACTTATTGAAATTTGATTTATATATCTCACTAGAGTGAAAGACAGTGAAGAAGAACATCTTAAAATGATGATTTTTAAATTATAAGGGATGAAGAAAAATAAATCTAGGCAAGTATGATATCTAACAAATAAAATATGATTTTAACACAATGGAAATCTTATTTTATTATTAATAAACAGTAAAATCTCATTTTATTTAAGTACTCTTATCTAAAATTTGGTTTTCATAAATGTCTTGGAATACAACAAAAAATGCTTAATTTCTTATCACATTTTATTTATTGCTGACATTACTTTACAACAATAAGAAATATATGTTAATTTGTAAATAGTAAATTGTTTAAGTACATTAATTGCAAGTATATCAATTAAATTTTCAGTACTTTATGCCACTATTGCATTATACACGTTTTTAACTATCTATATTTTTACTATCAATTCATATTCATACTTAATTATTTAGATTTATTTCATGAATTAATATTAGTTCAAAACTTTTGATTTAAAAAGATAAATTTTTATTATAAAACGAAGTTAATCCAAATTTACATTAAACATATTTCATTAGCTATAAGAAAACTTGAATTTTTTTAAACAATCAATAAACTAAAAATTTTAAAAGTTGAAGTTTTTTTTTTTAAAAATTTATTGAAATTAAAAATTAAAAGAAGTTTATTTTTTAAATTTATTTATTTAAAAAAGTAAGATTTTAAGATTCATTGTCGAGATGAATATAAAAAATGAACAAAACAAGTATGGGATGTAATTTACTAATATTCATAAACATTAATTCATGGTAATATTCAAAATCTGCTTATATAAATCATATTTTCAATTCTGGTAAACCATCAGTTATTGCATTACTATAATTTATTTACTTCTGCTTAATCAGTTTTAAATTTTTATTTGCAAAAGTACCATTATTAATGGAATATTACAGTTTTGAAAACTTAGCTGGAGTCTAAATATTAAAACCTTAGAATAAAGGTTAAATTTAAAATAACAAATTCTACTTTTCATCTCATCAGGGCTAACATAGTATGATAATGAAAAGTTACAAGAGATTTTTTTGCAAGGTATCCATTGAAAAATGAAAATATAATTTTTAAAATTTCATAACAACTACTCAAAAGTTCTTAAGCCATTTAAAATACACAAGTATAATTATTTTTGGATCACACAAGATTGTAAGTTATCTAACTTTTGTTTTCATTTTACCATTAAATTTAGCAATAATTTAACAACTGAGACAAATGTAAAGTCCTTACTATTTTGATATTTACAACAAAGGGCTCTAGTTTGGATTTAGTTTTTACTGAACAATGGAAAACAGATATTTTGTTCAATTTTTTTGTAAGCATCTATATAAAGTTGGAGTTTGGAACTTTTCAAGGACACCTTTCATGTGATTTGTGAAAATGACCCTTCATTTATTATAATTCTTCACGGAAGGCAACACAGGTCAGATGTTGCAACGCATAGCATAGGGCATATTTTGTTAAGCTATCTGTTACATAGCGATTTGATATGGACATATCAAAAGGAGTTTGACATATTAATCATATTCTTGAATTGTATACATTTGATTTGAAAAACTGAGACATTCATTTGACTGTATATGCTTGTTTTAAGCATTATATAAGCTTCAAAAGCAGCTTTATGTTGCTTTCCCATTTTTTCTATTTTCATATTGATATTACTTTTTTTTTTATCTATATCAGTTAGCTTTCAACTAGCACATTCAATACAGATTTCAAAGAAAATAACACCTTTTTTGTTTTAAAAACATTTTGTATAAAAATACAGCATATGTTACTAATTATATTATACACAATAATACTCAATATACTTTTTTCTGAATTTAGACTTTTTTCACACAAGTTTCTTACAAGATAAAATTCTTTTAATGGGAATCCATTCTCAATAACTGCATTGCATGTGAAAATATCAGACAGTTTTATAACACATCAATTCTCTTGATATTATTCATCACCAAGAGGAATTTAAGGAGAAAAATTTTTAAGGCTAATTTGTATACTTTTACAAGAAAATCTGTAGTTTTTTTATCTGAACCAATTTACATATAAGGATAATTAATAGAATATCCAGTATTGAGTCTAAAATTTTTTTTAGCCTAGGGTGTATCATACTAAAAGTTTTAAGAATTAATATTTTTACCGACGTTAAATCTTATCTGAATCAAATGATGTGATGAACCCTGAACGCTTTTATATTTTAAAGATCTTGTTCAAATACTTTCATTGGTACTTTTTTTTAATTGCTCGGCATTTCATTCAGAATTTCTGGACTTAAATTCTAGATACATTCCCCTTACTATAAAATATTTTGATAAAAAATATATAGATAATAATTTCTTTATAAGCAAACAATATAGTTTATATCTTTACCTTTTATAAAATATTCACGCACAGTTTATTTCATATTAAATCCAAATTATCATAATATCATTAAAACTTATAATTGCAGTTTTCTGAAGTTTTAATAAGCTTCATTCTTAAAGACATAAATAACCATGCAATATACTTTTGTTAAATTACTCAAGAAATATATATAATGTAGTGTATAAATTCATTAAAAACAAGAAATATGATAATATTTACTTTAATAAATTTTATACGACTTCATTTCCTGACTTTAAGTTATTATTATAAATATTTCTGTGGATTTCAATATTATACACAATAAATTTCTTTGATAATGTACTATTTCCTTGAATTTGAATATATGCAGCAAACCTGGACAGGAATCCAAAAAGTTTAATGAAACTCAAGAATATTAGGTTGGGGAAAAAGAAATCCATTATTTTTACGTGAACTTTATATAACTTCTTTTGAATTCACTTTGTAAAAAGGTTTAAAACAGCTTTCATGTAGATTTTTAGGTCTTGCGCATTACGTAACTGGTTGTTACAGTCTTATATAGGACGATAAACACCTTTCCTAATTTTATCCACCAGGCTATCTTTTTCGCCGTTACAAGAGAAAAACGAAAATGTAGCGAATTTTCTGTTTCTTGTCTTCCATTTTTAAAACCTTGTACTCGTAACTGAATAAATTAAACAAAAAACCGCAAGAGAATATTTTAGTGTCAAATGTCATTTTTCCAACGAGCTTAAATCTGAAATTGTTTGATAGATACCTCACTATCGATCACTACAGACGTCTACCGAAAAAATAATGGATTACTTTTTCCCCAAACTAATATTTCTAAAACTGAATAATAAAACTAGTTCACATTTATATTTAAATTCCGAACTTTTCTGTCTATATAGTTGAAAACCAAAATACTTGTATTCTTATTAACAACATTTTATTCATTTTCAAATTTTTAGAAAATTGTTCTTACAAATGTAAATATTATACAATTAATATGATATTTGAATTTTTCTTCTTAATTATCAAGTTAGAGAAACTTCACTTAACTTATGAATATTATTACATATGTATTATTTATGGAGAAATATATAAATATTCTGTTATACAACACAACCTAATATTCTTCTAAAGTATGTTAATAAAGATAAAGTATTACACAATATTTAAGCTTAAAAAAACAGCTAAAAAGAATTATATTAATTGAAGAATATATAAATACTATACTATAGGAAATGAAAAATTTCAATAAATTTAAAATAAATTAAGTTTTGGAATTTTTAATGCATTAAAAAATTGGTCCTTTGTAATCCAAATCCAGAAAGAACAAATCATTTTTAGGTTTTTAGAAAAATGAGATTTTCAATTGATTGGAGCTTGTTTCCAAAAAACTACTGCATATCTCAAAGAAAAACTATAAATTCAAAGCGTATTATTATATATATTTTCAATAGCATTTCATATATCATTATCATACAATCAACAAACAACAAATCATAATTAAGTGTTACCAACACTTTGAAATAAAATAGTACTTCTGAATTTAGTTGACCTTTTTAAAAAAAGTTCATATTGAATGCATACTGAATGTTTCTGACAAATCTATTCATATATGTGAACATTGTAAATAAATAAGTATATTTGTTATCACTTTCATCTTGTTCTATACTACTAATAAATTTATTTTGATTATTTCTTGTAACTTCTGTAAAATTGCACAATAACTATATGTTAGTAATTTTAGTAAGTTGCGATATTTCTAAGATAAAAAATGAGAAACTGCCAAATGAATGATTATAATATTTTAATGTGAATTAATTATGCAATAAAATGAAATTTGGCAATAAGTTTTACAATACTAATGCACATCTGAATAAGTAATATTAACAAACATTAGAAGGTTTACATAAAAAATTTCATCATTAAAACTGTAAATTTTTAAAAGTGTATGGGAATGATTTTAAATAAAGTAATTAAAAAGAGTATCAAATTTATTAAATTTATTAATTTTAAATTCAGGTGTAACATTGTACAAATGGATTCATTGAAATATAAATTACAGAAGATGTAAAATGCAAATATATTTTTGGAAGATAATTTAAAAGTTTATGTTAAACAAAGTATCAGGAATATAATTAATTTAATTCCCGTCAATAAAATGAATTATTTGTGCATATTTTATTAAGCTGCATTTTTATTTTTGCTTTATATTATGCAGATATTATATAAATATTAAATTATAAAAAAATAATTCAAAGGCAAAAATAGTGAGATTTATAGAATATATTACAATGTGATTTCATTAATGAATTTTTTCGTTTAAATTAAAAGTTCAATATATGACTAATTACATAAAAAACACAAGTAAGTAAGAATATATTTTTCGGGAAAGCGATTGCTAAAATATTAACTAAGTTATGCATGTAAAATAAAATACAAATTATTCATATAAACAAAAAAAAAAAAAAAAAAAAAAAAAGCCTGTGCATACAATTTAATATTTAATTTTACATACTCAATATATTTTCCCATTATTTTCTTATGATTTATGAGCATTAATATAAAACTCTAGAAAAAGTACTCCAAAAATGCAAAAGAATACAATAAAACTGAATTTTTTTGTAATGAATAAACATAGTTTGTTAAAATTATTACTTAAGTATATTATAAACTAAAACTAAACTTTGCACAATTTTATACAGTATTTTGAGAGTATAATTATTTTCATTCAAAAATATTTTTAAGGAAAAAATGTATTTAAAATTAATCAAGATAATTCTGCAAACCTAGTAAAAAGTCAAATCTAAAAAAATTTCTTTTTCTGATAAGTGCAAGTAAGATACTATCGATATTTAACATTTTCCCTTGCTTAATTTGTTTGGCAGTAAGAAATTATTTACTTTTGTATTTTAAATGAATATCAATAACACTTGACAAAAATGGCATTTTTACATTAAGTCTAAATAAAATTTTGTCATAGCAGCAATAATTTGAAACATGTAGATATTAAAGGAATTATGTAACATCATCTTTTTCTTATGTGTAGAAGTTGAAATATGAGAAAATGTGAAAAATTAACTTACAAATTAGAAACTCTTTCATACATAAACAATTAACTTCTTTTTTCACCAATGTAGTCCATATATTATAATTTATTAAAGAAATTGCTAATCAATTTCCTTTATATCATATATAATATTAAATTTGTAGTCATCTTAATATTTGAATATTGCATTATGATTCTATGAGCAATAGCTATATTTATTCTTTATAGAATACAATCTGAAAAGCCAAAATTGATAAAAATCAAATTTCCCAGAAAAAATAATACAAAAATATATAAAAATAATATCAGGTTGAAAAATATGTGTTTTCTAAAAATCTGTAACCAAGTTTTAAACATAAAGGAACTTTTATTGACTTTTAAAAACCTTTAATTTTTATCATTTGAAGTATATAACCTTTGTTAGCATAATTTGTATCATAAACAAAACAAATACAAAAGCAAATAGATATTTTAGAATGAAAGAATATGTAACAGTAATATAAATCCCTGATGAAGAATAAAAGATGATTGGTAATTTTAGTTTTTGTTTTGATGAATATTTATAATTAGATAAGCTAAACAAGCGTATAAGTTAGATTAGCTGTTTGGAAATATGGGGATAATTTAAACTCTTTTTTTAGTGATGTGAATGTAAATGTTAAGCAGAAATATATTTTTGTTTAATAATTTTATTATAATATAATTAGTAAATTTGCTTTTAGCAGGACTCTGTTTTTAGGAAACATAATTTTAATGTAACTAATAGATTTACTAAAAACTTTACAGCAGAATTATGCTGATAAGCTATCAATGAACAAAGTAACAACATGGGAAAAATAATGAGTCTAAGTAAATGGTTCATGAATAGCATGTAGCAAGTCTAAATCATGAAAGATAAAATGAAAAATTTAAATTACATTATTGAGGTTGAAGATGCAATGAAGAAATATTTTCAGTAAAATAAAACAAACAATATACTTCAAAAAATTGTAAAAAAATAAAATAAAATAAAAAATAAATAAATAAAAATAAAAAAAAACTTACTCTGGGCCTTTGTCCATCGTTTAATTTTCCAAACCGAGTTGTTCGCCAGTTGTCTAATATAAACAGTGCACAATATATTTTCCCAACTGTTATTTTGATACCTTCTAGATCTGCAATAGGAAAAGCATATTTTTAAAATATAAAATGTTTACAAATTATTTTTCCTTAAAATTAAAGGTTAGTTTAAAGAAAAATAATATATGGTTTTCATAGATAAATTTATTAAGTCTGGTAACAACAACAATTTGTTAAAACAATGCTTGTAAATTAAATATTTTTCCAATAATCTCAATTAATAATTAACACAGATTTAAAATAAATTTTTTCATGAAAATAAACAAAAATGATCAAAAATATGCTAAAATTCTACATTAATATTGCATTGAAAGTAAAGATTAATAATATTAATCAAAACATGTAATTTTCCTCATCTAAATGTTTTAATTTATAGTGTACTATTGTATGTGTATTTATAGCTATTTCTGAAGTTGAAGTATTCAAATATAGACGCAAAATATGTTTTGGTAACAAGTAAAAGCCTTATAGTTAAGTATAGTTCTAAATTATCAATAGAAATTTAATATATAGAAATGATTTTTATCACATATCCAATTAAATTACCATTTAAACATCTATGCTCAAAATAATCAAATAGCATGTTATCGTAAAAATCTATTTTGCCATTTTAAATTTATAACTCATAATTATAAATTTTACAAAATTTGAAAATAAATTTATCTCTTATTTTTTATTTATCTATGTAATATAAACAGATAATACTTAGCTTTAGAATCAGTTTACAATAGTTTCGTAAATTTCTTTAACATAGTGTTCTTGATAGAAAAAAAACTCAGAGGTGCAATAATTTTCACTGCTACATACTACCATATTCTGCCAATAACAAATCAGCTATTCCTGCTTAATGAGTATTAAGATTTTAAATTCAATTATCAGTTAATGAACATTATTTAAGTTTAGTGACAAGCCATGTTATTTGATGTTATATAGAGATCATTGGGTATGAAGACTCCATCTAAAAATGTTTTCTCTATATTCAAACATCATTCATAGTATTTTGTTTGTAAACTGATGCAAATATTTACCTATATCTAGGTTTAAATTTAACATTATCAAAGGTCTGTTTTTTTTTAAGTTCGAAATATAACAATGAAAACATTTAAATGCTTAAAAAACAGACAAATTGAAAAAAATGTTTCACGAGAATTAAGTAATACTCAAACAATGTTAACTTGAAATGAATGACCAAAAATTGAAAAAAATTAATTTTTATGCAAAAGTTCCTTTTTGCACATGATTGACAAAACTTTAAACAATTTAAAAATGAGCTTTCTGAACTATAATATGCATGTAAATTTGATCTGAACTATCTGAACCTATTATTCAATAGTCTGCTGGTCTAGATTACAATTGCATTACAACTCTTACTACTATTCTAAAGCTTTTGGTTATTAAACATCTTAATATCAAGCAAAACCTCTATTGAAAATATAAGTTATAATTTGCAGGAAAAGATTCATGTGTAGGATTCACAAGAAGATTTATTCCAAGGCAAGTTGATGCTATTATAAATTTTTTTTATCGAAAGATATAGTATAATTGTAAAATATGCTTGCTGATTTTAGAAGATGCTTTTGACAAATGTTATAAAGAAAAATTTAATGATTAGAAAAAGTATCAGAATAAGTTTTTTAGCAATGAAAAATGCATTTATTAGTACACAGAGAGCTTTAAGATGAGATTGAATACTGGAGCTAGTGTTTGCTGTAGGACTGACAGTACCATATTAATTTTTTTAAGAGATATACAACTTTGTTTGAAGATAAATATTCTGTAATCTTATGACAATAAAAATTGCTCTGATGGCCAAGTTACTCTTTTGGCTTAACAAAAATCTACTTTAACCTCAGATTACATTTGGGAGTGTTATGTTGTTTAATGCAAAATTCTCATGCAGATGCCTGAAGATGCAGGTGCTCCTGGCCAAGAATTAGCTCATATCCTGGTGCATCTGGATAAATTATCTATTTCAATCTTTTGAGGTAGCAATATCTCAAGAGTAAGTGTAATACAATAATCAAAAGCAACCAAAAGTAAAAAACCGTGAATGTAATGGTAAAAGTACTATTGAAACTTAACAGATGCTATATAAGGGGTACAACAAAGTTTTAAACAGGAGACTTTAGTTAAAAAAAATAATCCTAACGGTTGGAAAAGAAAGTCGATTTAAAATAGAGGATGTTTTTTTTTATAGAAGAATAACACAACATTCACAACACACAACATGTGAAATACTTTTAGATTTAGAAAATTGTTTTAAATTGATTCTCAGGAACTATATCATAGTCCTGATGACAGTATTAAATAAAACATAAGTATACAAAACTTATAGATCTACAGGGAGAATTCACAAGATGTTTTAATGGTTTAACCATTTTTACATCTTGTGAAAATATTTAAACTATTAAAATATATTGAGAATTTTTTTTTGGTAGTAGCAAGGACATTGCTTCAAATTTCAAATGGAATATAGAAATTTTATATTTTGATGAATGCCATTTTTTAAAGGCTTAATACTTGAGCACTCTCATTATTCAAAGAAACATTTAATTTTCGGGTTGCTCTGAATGGTTCTCGCTTAGTCAATTAGAGTTTGTTTTAGATGTTGATTAGTTTACTAAATGACTTCTCCTTTTGTATACAGTACAACAGACTGGTAAGTTTTTTCTACACAACCTCCTACAAGTCAAAATCTTATAATAAATATTTTTTTTGTTTATTTAAATGTTTAAAGAATTATAAGATCATGTCTTTGGGGTGAGAAATCAAAGAATATTCTTCACTTTTTCAACATTATTAATTTTAATGCATATGCCGTATCAAATACATATCAACTTCAAAATAAAGCTAAATTATTTATTTATTTAAAATAAATAAAATATCTATACAAAAATTATTTTAAATCAAAGAGGCATTTTTGAAGATAACACTGAGATAAATTGTTAATTTTTTTCATTATTTTAACTTCGTTTACCCCAAAAATTATTATAACTTGAAGGTAACCTTTAGCCATTCACTATAATAAGGTAAATAAAGAGTTTTTTTAAATTTTCTATTTAATATGTGTTAATCATTTCATCAAACATTCCACTGACATTTCTTCTCTATACATTAAAAAAAAATACAACACAAATAAGGAATAATTATATTTATAAATTTAACATTTCATTTGTAACTTAAACTGAATAGTAACTTTAAAAGCTTTTCAATTGTCTATAAAAATTTGTAGAAAGTTCAAGAAATATTCAATGATAAGTAGAAAGACAACTCTTTAATTAAGAAGGCTGAAAGAATAATTATTTTTCAAGAGAAGTTGGTAGGTAAGCAGTATTCATATTTTTGATATAATTATATAATCAAAACAAATATATTCAAACAGTTATTGAAACAAGATTGAGAAAAAGCACAATTTCAATATATTAAATATCTTGGACAAAAGACAAAGAATATATATATATATATATATATATATATATATATATATATATATATA
>JAPDSC010001072.1:0-19691 GCA_026290005.1 Latrodectus geometricus
TGTATAGTCAGTGTTCTGGCCTTCAGTTCAACAATTCATAAATTAAAGTTTCATTTCAAGCACAAACTTTTGCACAGCACCAGAATTTACTTTGAATAATAAATCTTAGCCAAATTAGCCTTCAACCAATCTGTATAAATAGGACTCAGGCCTTTAGTTAAACAATTCAAAAGTTAGGCTCTCTTTTCAGGTACAGATGTTAGTAGTGGTTAGAAATCCTTTTGAAATTGTGAATCTCAATCAAATAAACTTTTATGATAATAAATATCAACCATTGAAAACATCTAATTACTCTAATACAATATTTATCAAATCTAAAACTGAAAACCAAGGAAGTAAAATAACAATTCTGAAATTTACTGATTCCATAACTACATGAAAGATTGAGAACAAATAATGAAAATGTGACTGTAAAAAGATAAACCAAATTTTTATTTCTACATTGAGTATTGCTTTGGAATCCTATTTAAAGTGTAGATCTGGGCCAAAAAATAAATAAAAACTTCAAATGAAAGATAAAAAGACTATAAGGATTACACATACATTTATTTCATAAAAACTCATATGTGTCAATCATAAAAACCAGTGGTTAATATAAATTATTTCATATATTATAATTAAAATTTAATTTTAAATGACTAGCGATCATGGGATGCAAAATGCACGCTCTTCCATTCTGCATACTATAATTCCTAGCCATTTTAAATCATGGCAGAAACGATGTTTTCATGGCAACTATAAAAACAAAACAACTGTATGACTACTCAAATGATCAAACGAAATATGTTTTTAACCAAACAGAACTCCAGGCGTCAAGACTAGAAATATCTTTTATACGTTATTATTCTAGTTTCACCAAATTGGTTATTCTTAACGTTGAATATTCAGTTGCAGCTCAAGCTATTTCTATATAATAATAATTTAAATCCACACACAACAGAACTATATATTAATTTAATAAGGAATAAAATTACTCATCATTTATTGACATAATTTGTGCATGTATCAAACACTACAAAAACTAAATTAAGGTGGAAACCTTAACATATCCATTTAAAACAAGTATTCAAAAGATTAAATTTCCATCTCATTTTCTGATTTTTAGATGGAACATAAAAGACTTGTTAGAGAAATTGTTCACACATAGCAGTATCAAAGCTATTTTTATATATTTTGTTTATTCTCATTTACATGTGTGTGTGTGATTCCTATATTTACATGCATAACATTACCGACAGTAATATAAAAGACACTTTATGTTCATGTAAATAAATGTGTCATAAAGAAACTTACTTCTCTTTTATTGTAATTAATATTTTAATCACCATACCAAAATAATTTAATATTTAAATCTGATATTAAAGCAAATTTGTATAAACCAATTAATGAACATGTTAGAAAATTATAGAAACATTTCATACAAATATAAATTTCATTTGCAGTAAATGAAATGATTGTATGACTTAAAAAGATATATTACATTTGCAACCATGAATATATTATTTCTATCACTAAATTAAAATTCTTAAGCAAATATTAAAATTTAAAATAAAATCTGAAACTTGTAATATAAATAACATAAGATAATTTATTAGAAAACAGTAACTTTTCAATATAATACATTTGAATTATTAAGTAATTCTTTTGACTGTATGTATCCCAGTAAATACAAAATTTTGATTTCTGTATTCAGAAACTTGAAAAAATACAAATTTAAACTCACAAGAATAAAAATAAACTGACTGAGCAATTTGGAGATGAAGTTTATTAATATGAATAAAATAAGTCATCTAGAAGTCTGATGTTTCCATGTTAAGAGTAGACAGAACACATATAAAGCTTAAAATTATTAAACATAATACAATTGATAATTGGCCTAGATTTATAAAAAATAATCTGTATATAAATAAATACTTTGTGCAATATTTACAAATGAAAAGTAAATTGAAATAATGTTACTCATAAAGTTTCATAGTAATGTTACTCATAATAATTCTGAATTTAACACTTATTTACATCATTTGCAGTAATTAAAATTTAAGATCACTTCAAAAGCATATTTTTCAGTGTAACTCACTGAAATGTAATTTAATATCTCAATGATAAATAAAAGTATCAGAGATGTTGAAGTTTTCATCTGACAATGCGAAAAGGCAACACTGGAAAAATTTTATTTTGGCAACATCAGAAAAAAATTATGTCAAGCATTTTCTCATTAGTCAAAATTACATACTTTCACATAATCTTAAATTTTGAATATCATAATGTTGCATACTTCTATTTATTTACCTATCACATCAAGATTCCTTGATAAAATGTAAAATCATCTTTATGGAATTTATGATATATATTAGAAAAAATGATGAGACAAAACGTGAAAAGCTAATGCTGCTTATGATAGTTTAACAAAAACATTTATATGATCATTTATTATAAGAATTCATCAATCATTTACATCAATTGATTAATGAATAACACAAAATATTCTTATGTAGCACAACAGCCAGATGCAAGTGCACTGGCATATTTCTTTGTACATACTCCAGAGTTTTTTGCCAGTTAGGTGGAAACTTTTGAGTAAGTCTTCATAATTTGGATGCTAGGACCGTGCAGAAGACCTCCACTAAATGCCGTTGCTAAGTGCATAATTTTACTTGGAGGACATTGCAACCACAATCAATTATTATGTGCCAGTTAGTGAACATGAATTATTTTCAATTAAATGAGGATTCAAACTCACTAACACCTTTCAATAATTTGAACAATTGCTAACAAACTAAGCCAGTGCCACCTTAATTACTAATCAGATGTTAAAAACTGAACAATATAACTAAATGAATAATGTTGTCTTTTCCAAAAATTAACCAGAAATTTGTACACATTAAAAGAACATTGTTTGTAGCACTATTAGACAGAGTTGAAATTGTACAATGTAGCTCTTTCTTTCTGCTTGCAAGTCTTTCAGGATAGGTACTTGGGAACTTGGGTTTTCTCTCTTGCAGAATTAGAATACGACCCAACATCTAAGTCCTCCTAGAAGGCACTTTATGATATCGAAACAAAAATGCCACCAGCAGTTAGACTGTTGATCGCATTTTGTCAAAATATATCTCAAATAGGAATATCATGTAGGGATCAAAACACAAATAAAAGCTAAATCAAAAATGTGAATAGCATTGTTTATTTTATAGACTTATAACTAATGAGTACAAAATACATAATTTCAATACACTTAATTAGAAAAACTCACTTAGTGATTAAGTATCTTACTGAATTAGTTTAATGTTTACTACATAAAATAACATATTTGAATCAACTTGCAAATAAAAAATATACATGCTTATCTGAAATACCATTTTTATCAGAAGTATTCATATAAGTCCCTTTCCACATAAAATTATATAACTGTAACTTCCCATATATGCAATACACAAGCATAAAGAAATCTCAGTTTTCAAATAAAATCGAAGTTAATAATTTCAACTTCCAAATGAACACTAAACTTAAACTTCCTACTTCAATTTAACTAAAAATCTAAATTTAAGACACTTCCAACTTCAAATTAATAAAATTCAATTTTAACTTTAAACATTTATACTTATGTTATAAACTAATCAACAAATTAAACTTATGAATGATATTTCATAAGATAAAAGTGGTGCAATCAATTTCTGAGCTGTTTAACATTTTTATGACACAAAGTTAACATTTTTTAATATTTTTCACTCACAGTTTGAAATTTCTCTGTCAAGAAATTCATTTTGGCATTGTAATCTGCTGACTTGGCATTCCATTACATTCTTGCATATGAATCTAAATATGATCCAATCAAAAGATTTCTTAGGAAATGCATATTTGAACTGTGTTAAAAATTGGCAATTTTTGTAGATAAAAATATCTATACATATAAATTAATGCACAGTTTATTTTAAATTTATTACATAGTTTCATAACCAAATTGTAGATATGTGAAATATATATGATTTAAATATTTAAAGTTGAGCATCATTTTCTAAATCAATGATTCAAAAACATTTGTACTTTTTGTTTACATAGATGAATAAAATTTTACATCCAAAGTTGTATGTAATATAGAAAGATGAAATATTATAAGTTAAGTGATGTTTCAAAGTTTCCCAAAATTTGAAGCTCTTTTTATAATTGAAATTGTTTTTTTACATTTTTGTGCAATAACTAAGAAAAAATATTGATTTTAAAATGTATGAGAGACAAAATTTTAAGAGTTACACCAAAGATATGTAAAATTAATAATTCTCAAAATATCTTTTCCTTCTGAAAAGTGAGAAAAATTATAAAAAAGTAAAAAAAAAAAGGTAAATGTCATATGCAACAGCAATATTTTAAATTAATCTTTATTTGTGTCAGCTAATATTTATAAGTAAAATTATATCGTTACATAGATAATGAATTTATTTCAGAGATTTTCCAACTAACAAATTTACAAACTCAAAGTGGATTTCATAATAAACAAAAACATTTTGATTACTATCGTACACACAAAATGAATAAGACAGACACTGATTAAAATTTACTTTCAATAAAACCATATCAACAAACAATAATTAATATACTGTTTTGCTTTTGCAATCAGTTTAGAAAATGTCTCACGTATTTTTCTTCTTAGTTAAATAAGCGTGCTTGTATTTGCTATAACGCCTATATTGAGAAAATAGAGAAATCATAAATTGAACCAAATTTCAACTCGTTAATAAGGTTAGAATGCCTAACTATTATTTAAATTATAAATACCAAGTTTATTTTTGAAGATAAATATGAGGAAAGAAATCATGGAAATAATAATAAAAAACTATTTTATTAGTTTTCTTATTTTCAGCAAAATAAAATTTCCCCAATATTCAATCCCCATTTTTCTCTTGATCAAGATGGTCTTTGATAAAATAGAAATCTAGAAAATAAATCCAATTTGATTTTCATTGTCTCTGCTATCAAATGAAGCCAAGATTGGGCTAACATAAAATTTGTTTTTTGTGTCAAAGGTAAAAATTATAATTGAAAGATTTCAATTATAATTTGTGCTACAAAACAGAGTAGTAAAAAAAAACGACCTCCACGATTGTTTTTGGTATGGTATTAAAAAGTTGATTTATTTATTTTTTTGGTGTAAGATTTTACTACATGAATTCTGCATGATGCAACTATAGATGGCAGCCGAGCCCATAGCCAAATAGTTAGCACACACGCTTTTGTTTCAAAAGTTCATGGATTCGGTTCCCAACTGGGGTATAAGTATAAATAATGACCTACACTTTAAATTGTAGGTACCAGTTCAATTTGGCCTCAAATGTGCAAAAAATGACTGTTGAGCCAACCTTCTAGATGTGATGATAAGCAATACTCTTTCTTTAATTATAATTATTTACATAACATCTCCTATTATTTTACTTTTTATATAGTTCTAAATCATTTTAATTTACAATTAATTGTGAGAAAATAAATATTTTGCTTTAAAAATTAAAATGTCTTCATAAATTATAAAAATTTCTGAATTATTTTAATAGTAAAATAAATTAAACAATACTATATAGTTAACTTAACTCAGAAAATACACGTCAAAACTGAAAGTAATCATGGATTCTTTTAAATGCTGTTTTTTATGCAAGGTTTAATGGTTTATTTAAATTGAAATGAAAATGATTAAGTACATAAAAATGTTACTTGTATATCAGTGAAACATTTGCCAATAATTAACATTATAAATATTAGTGAATGCATGAAGCTAGAATTTACATTAATAAAATATTGTGCTAACAGAATATTTTATTGAGTAAAACATTTTTGAAAGCATCATGAAGATAAGGCTTCTCTTGCATGTATATGCAAATACAAGACAAGAGTTTCTTTTTGATTGAAATCTTTCTGACATATTTAAGTATTATCATTTGCATGAATAAGCATATGGCGTTTCATATTGCATCTTACATTGAAGGACTTTTGGCAAATATTGCATGTATGAGGCTTCTCTTTTGTATGAACAAGGTAATGCATTCTGAGTTTATAATTATAAGCAAAACATTTTTGACAAATAACACATTTGTAAGCTTTCACATTTGTATGAGTGATCTGATGCTTGTTAAGAAGGGCTTTCGCACTAAAACTTTTCTGACAAATCTCACACACATGAGGTTTTTCATTAGAATGAGTTAGCAAATGCCTTTTAAGACTACATGGTCGACCAAAACATCTCTGACAAATATCACATGTATGAGGCTTATAACTTGTGTGAATTATTAAATGCCTTTGGAGATTCCGTTTTAAGGAGAAGCGTCTCTGGCAAATATGACATGCATGAGGCTTTTCTTTTGTATGAGTCAGTACATGTGTCTTCAGAGCAGTTAACTGGATAAAGCTTTTCTGACAAATACCACATACAACTGGCTTCACTTTTAAATGACTTAGAGAATGCCTTTTCAAAGTTCCTTTATGAGAAAAACATTTTTTGCATTCTTCACATACATAAGGTTTTTCCTTTGTGTGACTAAACATATGTGATTCAAGTTGGCTTTTGAAAGTGAAATATTTCTTACAGATATCACATTCATATAGTTTTTCCTTTTTGATGACTGTCTTGGTCGACACATTGCTACTTTGAAAGCAAATACACTTATCACAATTTCCACAAATGCAAGGCGATTCCATTATAGGAAATTTAATAGTACTACTGAAATATTTCTCACGCAAACTTTATGAAAAGCTGAAATTCCACTCCATTACTATGAAATCTTCCACTTATCTGCTCTGATTTTAAGAAAAATTGTTCATATTTCTGACATGTTTTAACAATATCTGAACAGTATAACGTTGGTGGTTTCGATGTCCACTGAAAAGATTTTACAAAGCATGATTTATTTTTTAGGGGGCGGAATCAAAAATTCAATACAATTAATTTTGGTGATAAAAACATGCTTTCATGCATTATATTTTTTAAAAAATGTTTTCTTTACGTTTAAAAAAAGAAAAACTTTGTATCGTTTCATTGCTGAGATAATTGTTTATCATTGCTAAAAAAAAGATTTTATAATTTATGTTTTTTCAAAAATATACGTTGAAATAAAAAAAGAAAAATATTTCGAAAGATCTTTATCACAGACCATAATATTGGTCTGCGATCTGAACATAATAAGAAAACACAATTTCTCTCTACTAGATTTCAACAGAATGAATTTTAACTGTATTCCTTGCTCATGCCAAGCTCACTTATTTCGATCTATTTGAAAAACATAGATATTTATTTGATTTACCTAGCTGTTTATTTATTTATTTGGTACATGATTAACTGGTGACACTAAGTACAGATTAATTTTAATTGTCATCAAATTTAAATCTATTTCGTAAGAGATGAAATCTAAAGAATTTTTTCCGAAATTTCTATCTTTATTCATATGCATTTGCCGCCCACACTGTGTAGTGGTCAGCATGCCTGACTACGGATAGTGATGTCCTGGATTCGACTGCCAGTTTGGACAGGGATGTTCTTTTTCTCTCCTGTATTTGTTCTTTTCTTGTATGAATGGTTGCCTACCCTATAAACTTAAACTGGTACCTATAACATGCGTGTTTAATTATATATAAAAAAAATTTCCAGCTCTTCGCTACATCTAATCGTTTCTCTACAGTGTGATCTACAAGCATTGTTAGCATAGAGCTCCGAAAACAAAGGTAGGTTATGGCAAACAAATGTTTGCCATAACCTACCTATTTATCTACAGTTTATAGAATATTTTATTATTTAATTTGAATAGCCCAAAAAAAGTCTATTTTTGCAAAGAAGTGCTATAACAATATTGGTATCATTAAAAGCAGATGAATAACCTGTTTTCTTATTTGAGAAAACAGGTTATCCTTTCTTTGCCAGAATTAATGATCACCAAAGAGAGAAATATGTCCTTGCTAAGACTATTACTCACTAGTATTTCGTTCTTGACCTTTAAAGTAATTACTTTATTCATAAACCAGTCACATTTATGTAAATCATCGTGTACTTTGGATGCCGACATTAAATAACGAATCACAGAAGGCAGGTGGGAGCACAGTGCAGTTGAGCACATATAAAGGGTGTATGAGGATCCGGAGAGCATTGCATATTTTATTTGGACCCGGAAGGGACAGATATTGTCTCTCGTTCTTTCTGTGATTTTATTCTGTTGTGAATATCCCTATAGATGCCACAACTAAGGTTTTATTCCATAGACATACGACATACTCGTTCCGAGTGTATTCAGTTCTTTGTCCCTTAGGTCAATTTCTGATTTTCACTTGTGGTCACTGCACTCACAACTTGCTAATTAGATCTAGGTCACTCAATATTCTGGTATTTCCATTGTTTCTTGACCAAGTGCTCACACTCTGTTATTCAAAGTCACTGAGCTGTCGAACTCGATTTTTTAGTTCTCTCCTGGCTAAGGGAGATTCCTTTATATTTGTTTTCTTTAATTTCGAAAATAGCAAATTCGGAGAAAATTAGAACAAGGCAGGACGATTTCAAAGCCATACAAAATATCATGCTAGGTAGGCTGGATGATATCGTAACTGTGATGGAGGACATAACAAATTCTGATGAATTTACGACGGAGGACAAAGCTGCTGCCAGAAACAAATTTTCTAAGTTTGCTCAGCAAATTGGAAGTCATAATAAATCAAAAGAAATACCAAGACCAGAAGACAATAATGAAACAACGAATAAAAATTAGACGGAATCGCAGGAAGACAAAATTATCCCCACAATTATATGAGATATTCCCACGGAAAATCTTTTTATTCTATTCAGACAAATTGAAAAACAAGGTAAAAGCTCAAAAACCAATAGCGTCAAAATAGTAAAAAAGACAGAAGTAAATACTAGACAACAAAAAAATAAGAAATTGCAGATAGACGAACCTAATGTCAGAGCTGCTAATGCAGTCCCGCTGATAAATCAAAAACCAATCAGGAAGACTCTTAAGCACCCACTCTGGCAAAACCACTCAGGAAAATCCTTTTTATTGTGATTCGGGAATGTAAATTCACAAGGAAGGAGTTAGACAAAAAATTCTCAGAAGCCAACTTAAATGGTTACACCACAAAATGATCTACATATGAATATAAGTTAAATGCTTAGACGCTGAATCCCACAGGGCAGCCATCAAGATCTTACAAAATTTAGAAATAGGCTATTACACACATATCTTCTCTCAGAGGAGAAACCTATGAAAATAGTAATAAAGACCTACCCACAAACACTGAAATTAGAGGCATAACTCAAGATATCCTATAAGAAGGCTTAACTGTCTCAACAATAACGCAAATGATGCGCTGTAGAAACGTCGAGATCAAGAAACTCCCCAATTTTTTGGTCACGTTACCTAAAACAAAAGGCAAAGAAATCTACCAACTATGACACATAACCAGACTACGAGTTAGAGTTGAAGAATATAGGAACAGAAGAGGTCCGACACAATGCCACTAGGGTCAGAAGCTTCATCAATCACAAAAAATAAGCAAGCATTACACCTAAATGTGTAAAATGAGGATACATTTAATAACAACCTTAGCCATGAGTGCCAAACAAAATGTGTGGAGTACATCTCTTAAGTGAATAACATTGAGATAAACTTTGTAGTTAAATTCAGTGTTAAGTGTTTTCACTTAATTACAAATACTGTAATTAGAATTTCAAAATGATTTATAGTTATTATTTTAACCTTTGCAAAGTCCAACATCTCAATATTTGCTCCCTTTCATTCCATCCCCCCATTTTCAATTCAGCCCTGAGCCAAAATTTAATAAACACAATAAGAATTTATTTCATGTATAACAAACTAATTTTAAATTTCTTTTGTATAATATTTATTAGTTTATATATTTTAAATCACTAAATATTTATGTTTTGCATATACATCAGAAAAACAAGTCATATTTTCTGCCAACTTGAGTTGTGTACATTTAAGTTACACATGGATATCTTCTAGATATTTAAAGTTAGATATTTCTGGATATACTTGTTATAGATGTTGTTTAGATATCCAAGCCTGGATATCTCTTATACATCTAAGGAAAGATATAATGTAAACACAAGAAGTATGACGCCACACTCTCTATATAGGTGCAAGAGAAGCTTGGCTTTCTAGGAAGCCAAGCTTCTCTTACACCAGTTAAAGCTTTTTGTTTCATATATCCAAAAATCTGGTATTGTGGCTTCTATGACAGTCGCAACATCTAACAATAGTGAAACTTCAACTGAAAATCATGTGTGATAAGATAAACTGTATTGAATTAATACAGATTAGAAATTGGAGCGCAAACGGACTTGCGAGCAACTTCGAAGAGTTCAAAGAATTCCTGATCAGTCAAGACCCGTTTGTACCTAGATGTATGTACAGTTACAAAAACGCATGCCAATAGAAACAACTCATTAAAAAATCCAAAACTACCTATGCATGCAACCGTCTGCTATATAGAGGGTGTGGCGTTATACTTTATGTAAACACTGCTATTCCTTCTTCTATACACAGCAATAAAAATGGATACGAGGAAGTGTCAGTGATGTGCCAATAGAAAAAACTGTCAAATTCTGTGTAATGTATAATTCATCAGACAGAAATATTACTGAAAATGACATCAAACACTTTTCTCCTCCCCCCAAATAGATACTCTAATAATGGGTGATTTTAATAGTAAACAACGACCTTGGAGGTACAAAACCTCCAACCAAAACGGGAATAAGTTATTTTATAAGCAACAAACCCATCCAAATTTTGACGTCTATGGAATCCACATTTTATCCGGTACTCCAAACCCAACAACCTGCATTTCTACAAGATCAATGCCCACTTTAGCATTACAGTCAACTCCTCAAACACAGTGGATATTAAAGTGCATACAAATTGCTGCAGATCGTTAGGTTTTCCACTGTCCAGTGTCGAAACAAATCGTATTTAAAAATGTACAATGATAATTTTTTTTTTTTGAATTTATGAAAATTTCATATATAAAATTTCTATATGAGTGAAAAACCTATTGTAATCACATGTTGTACACAGTTGTTATTACAATTCTTGAAAGAATTATTTTTCATGTATTGGAATTGAAATTTCAGTATATTCTGAAATATGTAAAATACAATTTAGTTGACGCTTGTTTTTACCAATCATTATAATTAACAATCACGATTATACGTTTTCGGGGATGGTCCCTAATATGGTACCATGGAGGCAGTTATAATTTTATTTCTTATTTAGGAATTAAAATTTTGGCAATTCTTAATTTAGTGATTTGTTTTGGTACATTTTATTTGCGTTTACATTTTATCATTCGATTTTTTTCAATGTTTAACTTTATGGCCAAAAAATCATATTGATATTCTTATTGAAGAACCATAAATACTTTGAATTATGAATAAGTTCAATACTAATGCTTAAATAGTAAATTTCTATTTATTTAACTAGTTATACATATCATATCAAAAGTGTTAAAAGTATATCATCAATTTGAATATTGTGAAAAATAAATATTTAATATTCATCTTACATTTAATACCATCATGTGTTTAAAAATCATAAAATTTAAATTAAGTAATATTAATTAAAAATAATAAGCAATAACAAATATGCAATATTTTAATAATATTAAATTTTTATATTTTCTTCATTATATTTGGTAATAAAGTTTGCATGTCATCTTTATTACATAAATTATATACTGTTAAGTATAATATCTGCGTAAATCTTCTGTAATACTTTCACACACAAACATTATTTAAGCAAAGCATTTTAAATTATAAAAAATTATTCGATAATATATAGACAATATTTTAGGCTATTAAATTCTTTCGATTTGAAATGAATACAACCATTCTAAATGTATATATATGTATATAAATTTGCTGTTTTATATAGAAAATTTCACGATCATTCGTTTAAAATGAATTATGACAACAATTATGAAACTAAACAACCATTTCATGCAACTACACTACTGGCCATTAAAATTGCTACACCAAGAATATGACATGCTACAGACGAGAAGTTTATACGAAAGGAAGAAGGTGCTGTGATATGCAAATGATTGGCTTTTCAGCTCATTTAGACAAAGCAGGCGCCAGTAGCGACACCTACATTGTGTTTAAATGAGGAAATTGTTTAGCCGGTTCCTCATACACAAATTGCATTCGAACGTTGTTGCCTAGTGAAAAGTTGTTGTGATTCATCGTGTAAGAAGGAGAAATGCGTACCAGCACGTTTCTGACTTTGATAAAGGTCGAATTGTAGCGTACTGGGATTGCGGTTTATCTTATCGCAGTATTGCTGCTCGCGTCGGTAGAGATCCAATGACTGTTAGCTGAATATGGAATCGATGGGTTCAGGACGGTAATACGGAACGCCATGTGGGATCTCAACGGACACCTATCACTAGCAGCCGAGAAGACAGGCATATTATCCGCATGGCCGTAATGGATCGTGCAACCACGTCACGAGCCGTGAGTCAAGAAACGGGGTCGTTTGGAAGACAAGTGTCTGCACGAACAGTTCGACGACGTTTGCAGCAGCATGGACTCTCAGCTCGGAGACCATGGCTGTGGCTTCCCTTGACGCGGCGTCATAGACAAGAGCGCCTTCAATGGTGTGATCAACGACGAACCTGGGCGCACGAATGGCGAGACGTCATCTTTTTAGATGAATCCAGGTTCTGTGTACAGCATCATGATGGTCGCATCCGTGTTTGGCGGCATCGTGGTGAACGCACACTGGCAGCGTGCATTCGTCATCATCATACTGGCCCATAACCTGGCGTGATGGTATGGGCTGCCATTGGATACACGTCTCGGTCACCTCTTGTTTGCATTGACGGTGCTTTGAACATTTCTGGTGTGTTACGACCCGTGGCTCTACCCTTTATTCGAGTCCTGCGAAACCCTACGTTTCAGCAGGATAATGCCCGACCGCATGTTGCCGGTATTGTACGGACCTTCGTTGATACGGAACATGTTCGGCTGTTGCCCTGGCCAGCACGTTCTCCAGATCTTTCACCAATAGAAAACGTCTGGTCAATGGTTGCCAAGCGACTTGCTCGTCACCAAACGCCAGTCACGACGGTTGATGAACTGTGGCATCGTGTTGAAGCTGCATGGGCATCTGTACCTGTACATGCAATCCAATCTCTGTTTGACTCAATGCCCAGGCGTATAACTGCTGTTATTACTGCCAGAGGTGATTGTTTTGGGTACTGATTTCTCAGGTTCTATCCAGCCAAATTTTTTGAAAATTTAATCCCTTGTTATTTCTAGTATAATATATTTGTCCAATAAATATCATTTTGTTATCTGCATTTCTTTCTGGTGTAGCAATTTTAATGGCCAGTAGTGTATTTCCGCTTCTTTTCAAGCATCTTCAAAACGATATAAGTTTCACGAGTTGCTGGTGAATGCACAAAAAAGTTTCTAACTTTAAGCAATTTATAAAGCCAATAATTTCCTTTTGGCGTGAAAAATAGCGAAAGCTAAATAATGTTCAACTTGCATCTGCGAAATCTTTCTGAAATATCATAGGACAATACGTGAACATAGCCGCAACTCGAGCTATGACGTTACGTAGCGTTAACTCTATGAAAGTTACTTCCATGGATTCCATTGGAAGTAACTTCTATGTAATACTGACTTAAAATATTGATTATATTAAACTGTCAAATTAAATACTTTAAATTTGAAAAGAAAAAGGAAAACAATCCTACTTCAGTGTAAAATTCTATCAAAAGGCAATCTAGAATACTCTTGATTCTGTTTGCCTCGCAACAAATCATTTCCGTCTCTATCTTGCTAGGAATTTCCTTTAACTCTGTCATTCTCTTTACAGTTTAACTATTTTCAGCACACAAAACTTCTTTAAATAATTATTCGCGACTTTCTGATTAATGGCTTTCACTTAGTCACTTATAGTCAGTGTCAACAAAATATTAATTAGAGGTGATTTCGCAGTAAGGTAAAAATTTTTTTATTAAATATAATCTATGTTTCTGCGGCTGGAATTTTTAGTAATAGATCTTCCTTTCGCTATCTGAGACAACTGAATTTTTTTTTTTTTTTTAAACTTTCTTTCCACTCTACTAGGTATTCTTTCAATTATGCATACGATCTCATAAAATGATGTGAACCAACTCATTGAAAAAAATGGAGCCTTTCAAGATATTCTTCCCTAGATTTCGTTTTCTCTTAGACTAAAAATATCGTTTCACATTCAGCCGTTCTTTCCGAAATATCAGTTCGGAAGGAACGATGAATTTTAGCTTAGTAATTTAAACTCTATAGACGATAACATTAGTTGAACCACTAGTAAAATATTCCAGTGGTTTATTTAATTTTTTAAAATTTGGCATAACGAACAATTTATATACATTAAAACTCAATCCCTTTTATTTTAATTTTTCCCTAACTTGATCACAACTTGGAAATTTTTAAAAAATTTTTACCAAATAACTTTTATATAATGTAATTGTAGTTTAATACCATACAATTTTTATAAATGAAATCATGATAAGAGACCTGAAAAAAAGAGAGGAGAAAAAAAAAAAAAAAAAAAAAACATCAAAGCAAAGCATTTATTTACTCACAGGAATTTCTGTATTTGTTACAGCTATAATCTTTTTTATGAATTTGCGTTTTTTATAAGGCAAATACAGTAATGAAACTGAGTTGCGTGTTCTAAGGATATAGAAATCAGGTCTTCCTCAAATGACCAAATTTCACACATCTTGAATCAAAAAACCTTTCAGCACTTTAACGTGCATACATGCAAGACAATTTCCATGTAGAGATACTACATAAGCTTGCTTTCCCGATATCTTTCGTTTCAGGAACAGAAAGTGCAGAAGTAGAAATATAAGATTTCAATTACGTTCTCTTCCATCCTACCAATATCACCCATTTTTCTTGTAGAACAGCTTTCTCAACTTCTTTTTTTAAACATTTTAGCTATTCATTCGGTTGCACTTATCAAATAACTGCCTTTCTCTTGTGGAAAAAAATTATTGTATGTGGCTTCATTTGCTAGCAATACGTATCTCGGGTTCTTAGATCACTGACGTGTATATGACAAAAATACCTTAACAAACATAAAAACAGTATTAACGATTATAGTAACACGCAGTGGTGTTGTGCTATTTTTTTTTTTTTTACCGGAACGCGTAAATATAATTATATAGATAGGCGGCCACTCTGTGCGGTCTCATTTCGAAATTTAACGGTGTGTGTGTGTGTGTGTGGGGGGGTGATTTTACATGATAATTCTGGCGGCGACAGGGTTTTTGTTTTTAGGTCTCATGTACCAAATTTGACGACGGAGGGGGGAGATTTCCCCCTGTCGCCAGGATCGGCCCTGTATATAGCATAAAAAGGAAAGGAAACGAAAATCATTACGAAACCCATTTTGTGTCTATATATATATATATATATATATATATATATATATATATATATTACAATAATAGGAACATTTAAGAAAAATTAGTTAATAAATTATAAAATACGCAAAGTAGGTACTCAAACAATATTGCATAAATATTTTTAACAATACATGAAAACACTAATGGCTTTTATAAAATATTCCAAATAGGATTATGTTCAGGATCTTGTGGTTGAATTTTCCTTGTTTTGTTGTCATCCGCTGAAAGATGAGACCTTAACTAAGTTTTTACATAATCATCTGGTTTAAATAATTGTTGTGGTGGGCTATTCATTTTTATAAATAAAAGATTTGCTAGATTTTCAATTATTATTCTATTTCTTTGTTCATTTAAAATAATATTCATATTACTGAATCCGCGCTCATACTCTGCCGAACTGCAAGATACAATATTTATGTATCGAATTAAGATTTCTACATCTTCAGGAATTACTTTGCCTCCAGTATCAATATAATCTTTAAACGCATTGATACATCGCATCGGTGATGTTAAATTAAATCTGGTGCACAATGACTGGATTTTATTTTCTCCATAGCCAATTTCAGCAATTCTTTTTAATTTTTTTTCAATACGTCAGCCAATTCTCGTTATCAATAGTCAAATCATCTTTAGTTCCGGAACGCGTTCCTGTCCAAAAAAGAAGTACCGGAACGACGTTCCGGAGCGTTCCGGCTCGACAACACCACTGGTAACACGATTTTTAAAAGTAATTAAACCACGTAAAATTATTAATCATAAGGAAATATGAAAAGTAAGAAAACTTTCGTTTATGGAAAGCTGCTCCAGAGGTCAACGTCAATCTTTTCTCTCTTTCACGTTTGATTTTTCTTACATTCCGTTTTATCTCTAAGCATAGGATAGAATACTAACCATTCGGGAGATACTTTGGCATAATTGAGTAGCAATATATTCGAGGCAAAGATAATTAGCGAGAATTTTTTATTAACAAATAGCTGAAGTTGTCCATTGTTACCATACATGCGAATCACAACATACATGGATAATTTCACAGCATTAAATATGCAATATAAAAAGGATCTTATGGGATTTTTAGAAGTACAAAATAGGTCTTAAGATTTCATTGACACTTTGATTGTTCGACAAGTAATTGCGAGCAGTGATGAAGGAGTATTGAATAATTTAAATTATATTATATAGATTGAATTTAGCAAAATAACTTATTTTAGCAAATCAAATTAGTTTGAATCTCTCTCTCTTTCCATTACACACACACAGACAGATGTATATTATATAAAATATAAATATATATTATATAAAGCTCTATGAAAATTAGAAATTTTTTCTTACTTTTTTACATACAATTTATAAATTACCTCACTACTAATCAGAAGTAAATGTGATTTTTCATCGCAAGTAACCACAAGTAAATATTATTTTTAACAGTGACCACTACTTAAATAAATAACTATTAACATGCATCTAAATATGGAGAACAAAATTTTAAAAAAATATTGTTGTTTAACTGAATTAAATCTATTGGAATTATATGGATCAAATTTAATAATTATAAAATGGGTCAATGCAGATTAGTCCTGAGTGGGATAATTAATGGGACAACTATTCAAGAATGTGTAAAGTAACAAGAAATTAATTAACATTTAATTCTCATATTGATTATTGATCAAACTTTTGAATCTATCAAAATGATTTAGACTGTAGCAATATATATAAAAGAAAAGATCTTAACCCGACTCCAGTTATTTAAAGGAAATCAATTAACTGGCATGTTATTCTTAATAACATGAAATATTTCATGTAAAGTTTATAAAAATAATTGCAAAATTCAGATAAGCTTAATCATAGATCTTATAATTTTAAAGCTAAAGGTCACGAAAAAAATCTGGTCTGAAATAAAATGACCTAAAAGAATAATAATACATTTAGCATGAAATAAAATGATCTGTATTTCCAAACCAGAAATTTTGAGGCTTCTAAAGTTTCTTAGCATCAGAGGAATTTAAAAGAAAGAAGAAAAAATAAATTGCTAAATGGAGATGAGTAAACCAATAAAAAATCATCAATTCTAAAGGGAAACAACAAATATTATGGACAGTATAAAAATAAGAGGTTTATATTGCATTTTATTTAAAAAATGGCACAATTAAAAAAAAATAAATCATGCAAAAATGACATTCAAACATTAAAATAATAAAATTTTTTTTTGTCAAGTTTTCTAATATTATTATAAATATTTTTGGTATAATTTGCATAATGTATAAAACAATTTCACAATTATTTAAATACATTTAATTAAATTTTCATAAGAAAATATAATCTCATTTACCCACAACTGCAAAGAATAAATGAAACCCATAAAACTTTTGAAATTGGGTTCCATCTTAAATTTGTTTGCAAGTTATTAAATGAGATGAAAAACTTGCTATTTAAATATAAACAAATCTTACATATAATTATCATTAAGTTATAAATAAATAATTATGTAAATGTATGCATTTTTTATGTTAACTTATATTAAAAATAACACTGAGATAGACTAGATATGAACACAGTTAAAAATAATGCAAATTATCTTGATAATATAAAGAATAGAACAAAAACCGATCACATTATTCTCATAGAGTTAAAAAACTAAAGAGATTTAAAATCTAGTTTTTACATGACTTTAAAAAAGATACTCTATTTGATTTTTTTTTTCTTTGAAAAAAAAAAAATATTCATCAAAAAAGAACCTAAGTGTGGTTAAAGAAATATATCAAAGAAATATTTTTATTTTACATTTTTTGCACAAAATTATCCAATTTTTAGGAACAATTTTTATTATAACATACATAAAAGTAACAAATGTGGAAACATTTCCATATAAGTATATATGACTTAACACACATTGATGTTCTCTTTCTCTCTCTGTGTTTAATATTATTTGAGTATATTTATGTACACAATATATTTTATAAATATTATTCAGACATTGATGCAGATTTTAATATTAGTATGTTGTTTTCAAAGTTATCAAAATATATTTTCTAGTACATTCAGATTTTAAATTTCATTTAGAATTCACACAATAACATATTCTAGGAAATTATAGAAGTGAAATTTTTGCTTATAAACAAAATCTTCAACATACATATTTACTGTAATAGGAAACTGATTGATTAATAGGAAATTGGCAACATCTAATTTAACATAAATAATTATTTACTTTGAATGATACTATATTACATTAAATATTTCGGTTCTTAAGATGTACTAATTTTTTTAAAAAAATTGGAGATTAAAAAACATTCTGCTTTTTTATAAAAAAGTCATTTTCCATATTTTACTCTACCTCTTATTTATACTGGAATGCATGTAGAGTAAGCATAATATACATAACCAGTTTGAAATAAAAACATTTATCTCTGGATAAGGTATTTATAAGTAAATAAAGTTTTAAAATTTATCAAATAAGAAACTTAAATTATTCCTTTAAATTATATTAATCCAATAAAACATCAAGAATAAAAAAAAAATTCTTTTTTTTATTTATATTTTAAGATAACATTTAATTACAGAGAAATTTGTCTTTAGATGTATCATTAACATTTACTTTAATAGGCAAACATATTAATTAATAAGCCCACATTGTTTGAAAAAATATAAATAAATGAAAGTGACTGATTGTTTACATACAGTATAACACAATTCTGAATCTGCAATTCAGGGGAAAAAGACCAGGAAAAAATTTACAAAACAAATAAATATACAAATAGTATGTGACTGATAAAAGAAAAATTAAATATTCAAACTGATTTATATAAATACTACAAAATTTAATCATATATAAACTTGTATAGGTAGACATCTGAGATCATATATCATTATCCTGATCTATGATCATATCTATTTTTGATTTTAAATCACAGATCATGTAAGGAATCTACTAATATGTTATAAGGTCATAAATTGATCAAAATGATAAGAATCCTGCTCTTCAGTTTAGAAGATTATGAGTTTCACAAGAATCAGTTTAGGAATTGAATGGTTAGTCCTCTCTTTCTGTAATATTCAGTTAAATAGCTAGTAGATTTATTTCCCATCTTAGAGTTGTTTGGAATCCTTTTCAAAATGTGGGTCACAGCCAAATGAGGCTTTATGTATGAAAAGTGAACATGGAGCAATAAACCAAACTCATCTTGAAAAGCATATAGCTGTATAGTCAGTGTTCTGGCCTTCAGTTCAACAATTCATAAATTAAA
>JAPDSC010001082.1:19565-37568 GCA_026290005.1 Latrodectus geometricus
TGTTAGTAAAAATACATTTTCTCACATTATATTTTTCTTAACACAAATTTTTATTAGAAACTTTATAATTATTTAATGCAAGTAAATAAATATTTTTCAAACTCTTTCAATATTACAGTACTTTCAGCACACATAGTAAGGCTGATTTAGACTATACGTTTATATAATTCAACAGTCTAAACGAATTAGAAATATATTAAAATTATTAATTTATTTAATTTTTTTTAGCAAAAATAAAAATATATATTACTTATGCTCTTTTTTCATAGATAAATTTTTTTTTTATTTTTTTTTTATTCAAAAGCGTTAAAGCCCAAATTTATTTGCTAAATTAATTTTTTCTAATCGTAACTGAACAACCTTAGATAAAATATCACTTGCTACAATACATGAAAATTAACTTCATTTGTCAATCTGAATTGAAATATATATCAGTGCATGTAATAATAAGAAGCTTAAAGTGTTACGTTTAATTTATTCCAATATAAATGGAATATTTGGTTCACAAGTGCATTATTCGAGTTATTTTTTAAATATTAATCTAGCGTTTATGAACTGTACTTTATGTATAACTATAAATAAAAACAAAAGAATCCTTTAAGTATAATTTTAAAGAAAAACAAAAGAATCCTTTATGTATAATTATAAATAAAAACAAAACAATCTTTTCAACTTAATTTGGCAAAATTACTGTAGGAAAAAAACTAATAAATTTATAACGAGTTTCTATTGACTTATATTTAATTTTACATAATATAATGTATAATAAAGTGCTAAGAAGCTATTATTACTCCATTATAAAAATAATTTTATGAAAAGTTCTTGCATTAGTAATATTTTATTGTATTACAAATGCAAAACCTTTATATAATTATCATATATCTCTACTATATAAAGTTTCCTAATTAAAGAGACTTTATTAATAATCTTATTAATTGAGAATTGTTAATATTCTTTTCAAATTTTTCTTTTTTTTTAATTGATTAGAGACTTATTTTCTTGTCATTCATAAAAAAATATTCCAGTTTTATTTTTATAAAAAAAAATTGTCTTTTCTTTAAATAGAAAACTATATACAATATAATTTTAAAATCTTTTTTTATGCTTTGTTTTTAGGATTTGATTCATTAGATTTTAGATTTGAATTTTTAAATTTAAAAAACTAACTGGAAATAAATTTTTGTTATACTTATGATTTTTTTTTTTTTTATCTAAATTTCCGAAAATACTTTTGAATGTAATGTAATCTGTTATGTAAGTTCTTAGTTATTACAAAAGTAGAACATAATTTGTAGCAATGAATCATGGCGAGAAAGCAATTTCTCATCTGTTTAGAATAATCAGAAAGTTTCATTTACATTTAAGTAAACATTCTCCCCTTTCATTCTTTCCCTGACTAACAGGAAACATGCTTAAATTGTAAAGGAAGTCACACATGAATAGTTTTCTCCCTGGAAACAAACTCCTCTCACGTATATAAGAATCCGTTTGAAATAGTTTGTCTAATACTTATAAAAATTTTAGAAAAAATAATTTTAGCCTTCAATATTCAACTGTCTTGATTATTAAGTTCGCAAAGGTTTAAGGAAATTTATTCACAGTAAGGATTAAATGAATACATATAATTAAAAATAAAAACAAAAGAATATTTAATTTGGCAAAAGCACCAGATTTATATGAAAAAAATTGATAATATTCTATTTTTTTCTATTGACTTTTCAATTCACGTTAAATAATACATAACAATATACCATGAATTCTTTTTTCATTATAAGAAAGTATTTTTATACAAAATGGTGCTGCACTCGCAACATAATATTATGCGCTCGCGTGAATGAAAAACATTTATAAATTATATCTTTTTTATATGGTCTCTTAATTAAAAAGATTTTGTAGATAATATAGTATCTTAATTTAAAATTAAAATTTTGATTGAGAGATATAAATTTTCTTAGTGTATTTATTCTTTCTTTTATTGATTAGAGACTTATTTTACTGTCATTCCTAACTAAAACGTATCTCAATTATATTTTAAATGAATTTATTTATATTTTTCATTAATATGACTTTAATGACCCAATAACTCGTATGTGGAATATATCATTTTATGTTTAAAAGATAAATTATGAAAATTAGTTTTTAATTCAAATAAGAAGAGTAAAGTAAATATATAACCACATTTTACAACAAGAAATTCTCTGGTTAAGATTATTATATTTAAAAATTTCTTTTATACCTAATATGGATCGCGTTAAAAGATAATCATTTGTAAAACTATCGTATTGATAATTTGCTTATTTTAAAAATAAATTTTGTAATAAAATAATTATTTTCTGTAGGTTCAAAATTTAATTGCTTAGATTGTAGCATTAATATGATTTCGATTCACAAATACATTATTTCAATAGGATCATTCCATTTTACACACATTCTAAAATAAAAGAGCTAAAAATATTTTCTGCTTTAAAAAGTTTAGCTCATCTTTAAATATAAGTTAAAATTCCATTATTTTGCTTCAGAACAGTTTACTGTTTAAAACTTTGATTATTTATATTCCTCATAAATCTATTTTGTTTTAAATCTGCAATAAATTTCTAGTAAGGAATATTATTTTATTAAATATTATCGTTACGTCATCTAGAAAAATTATTACATGTATGCAAATAAAAAAAAATATATAGAATAAAATGATTTTCACAGCAGAACAAAGCTAATATCAGGAATATTGTAGTTTATTTTTTAATCGAGAAAATTTCTAATATCGTAAAATTTTTAAGAAATAGTATCTTTTTAATATTTATTTATTAAAATAATGACTTTATATGGCAGGGGTGGCCAAACTTTTGGTATCCGGGGTCTACTCCACATTTAAAAAATCGAAGGCGGTCTACCAATGGCAGAGCTAAATTAACGTACATATTTAATTTCGGTAACAAGAAAAAATAGTAAATTATGTAATTTAAAAAATAAAAAAAAACTTACTATCAATATTTACAAAACAAAAATTTACTGATGAAAATAATCAAAGTATTCATACATCAAAAAGTGACCATCCTATTCACTTCGTTTAGTTGAAATGTGGCACTGTATATCTGCGACAAGTTTATCATATTGTGGCTGGTACGAGCTTATTGCAATCCATAAACATGAAATTAAATGTTCATCTGTTAAATGCGCCAAAGTTTGTTTTTTATTCATGGTTGAAAAAGCAGATTCTCAAAGATATCTTGATCCAAAGTATGATTTGAAATATAAAATCAATTTGTAAATATTTGGAAACATTTTCTCAGAAATTAATTTCCGAAAATCAGTATCACTAAATATGCTCTCGATTTAAGAAATATATTGCATCTTAATTTAATAATTTCTTCCTCGACCTTGACTCATGTGATACCTATTAAATGTCCTATTTTTTCAGATACGCTGTCCATCAATGTTGACATTTTCATAGTGACATCATTGTGACAATGTCCATCAATTTTGATATTTCCATTAAAGGGAAATATTATAAAATTTATTTATTTCAAGCTAATTAGGTCAGCGAATCTTCTTTCAAATTCTTCAAACAAAATAAGTATTAAGTGAAATCTTCGAAGTCTCGGTTTGGATTATGGATGCACTCTTCCTCCATGTTTTTAAAGTTTCTCAATTCATGTTTTCTTAATTGAGATACATACCTTTCCATAGTTTCTTTGAATGTTTTAATCGCGCTCATCATGTCCGTTTTATGTTTTATATCCTAAACCTTTAATCATAAATCTTTAAATCGTTAATCTTTGCAAAGTTTATTTTGAGTTTTAAAGCGTAGGCTGTAGTAAATTTTTATTTTAAATAATTCATTGATTCTATGTCATAAATTAATAATAAGTCATAAATTAAATTGTTAATATCCGAGGTCATTATCGGGATGGTCGTGTGGACTACTTAAAATGTCTTCGTGGTCTACCAGTCGACCGCGGTCGACGTCTTGGACACCCTTGTTATATGGTGTAACAGTAAATAGTGTTGATTTTTTTTTCAATATAATGTTTCATTAAAAAGAAATAACACATGTATAATATTCTTGGCTACACACTTATGAGACAATCATGTTATACTATTGCCTTAAGATGATACTTCTGTTTTATTATCAACATTTGAAGTGTATGTAAAAAGAAATTAAAGTAATAACGAAATAAAAATCAATATGCAGAGAGTAAACTTATTAGTAAATTTTTTCTTAATGCACAAAAAAAAAAAAACGCAAATTAAATGAGTTTTAGTCATTAAGGTAAATGTTATTTATTATGGACGTCACAACGATTTTACTATAACAGCCATGAGCTCTTTCACTGGAAATTAAATAATTTCCATTTACGAATTTTATTTGTTTATTTCAGTCATAACTAGTCGATAAAAAAATGGCATCAAAAACAATAAAAACTGAATTAAATTAACTAAAATGTAAGAAATAATTAGCATAAGCAGGAAAATTATTAAAATTTAAGTTAGAAAAGAAGGCAAGCTTGTTAGTAATTTAAAAGTACATATGGATTTAAAATTTTTGTGTAATAAAATCGCCTAATTCAATTAGCTTAGGAACTAAAATTAAAAATAATAATGTATAAACTCGCATTTTATTTCTAAAGCAACAAATTTATAGATTATAAAATTTTAAAGTTGAATCTTGGCGAAAAAATAATCAGTATTTTAGATATTTGGCGTAAAACTCAGGCTGAGTTTTAGTTTTCAAAGAAAAGTCTCCAAGGAGTGTGGTTTGAGTGATTAAGGCCGATCAATCAAACCACCGATTAGGGGGAAAGCAAAAATAAGTGGTTTCTACTATGTGAAAATATACGTCGCGGCCGCTTTCCGTGAAGACTCTGCGACGTATCTCTGCCGTCGCAAGCCGCTTTCGAGCAGGAATATTTCGACGTATCCCAGCCGTCATGAGCCGCTTTTTAACCAGTTTATTGCGACGTAACAGATACGTCGCGGACGCTGAGTCGGTTAAGTTTTTGTTTTATATGTGTATATTGATATCCACATTTTTTAATTTTTTTTGACTTTTTGATACTCTCTTCAATATTTCATTATTTACTTTTTTTTGTTCTTAGGGGAATTAGTTCCCCTATCTTTAAAGGGAAGAAAAAATATTTGATTTGCTTACTAGATGTTGATGAGAATTTGTTGCAATTTTACCTAATCACACTCATTCTTTCACTTTGAATATTGCGATCTTGTGCAATTTTTGATTTCAATTATCAAGAATATTTCATTATGTTTACATGCTAAGGAACTACTACAAAACTATAAAATTAGCTGCATGTATTTTGCAAAATGTTCATATTAGAAAACAAATATAAATCTCTAAAAAACAATATAATTTTTAATTGGTCAACAAAATATAATCATTATAAATTTTTTAATATTCTTATAATTAATCAAAATTATACAAACACTTTAAATATACACTATATATAACAAATTTGGGCAGGTATTATCAATTGCTATAAATCTAAATCAAAGATGTTAATAACAAATTTTTATGGAGACTTGGGTTTTTCAATTAAGCAGGGTCTGGCACCCAATATAAATATTAAAATAAAATAACATGATAGTTTTAATTAATTGACTTATATAGTTTAAAAGAAATATCTCAAATTTTCCTGTACTATACTTGATAAAGAATGCAAATTTTGCTAAGTAAAACAGCAAATTAAATTGATTAACACAAAGTATAAGGACTTGCCTAATCATCATCTTCCCTCATGTTCCAAATTGAAATGAAACTTTTGGAAATAACTTTCAAAAATGTAAATTCAATTTCGAAAATAATTTTACAAAATATAAACAAACTAAACAATTTTACAAAATTATAACATCTAATTATCATATTTTCCTGTATATAATACGCAGTGGCTTATTATCCGCACAATCCTTTTTTTTTTTTTTTGAGTCAAAGGGATAAAAAACGTTGCATTATCCACAGGGTTGTATAATCCGCTGCAATTTTTTTCGGCGAATAGTGTAAAATATGTACAGCTAATAATATGGGTGCCACATAAACTAAAAAATGCACAGTATGATCAAAAATATAATAAATTTTACAGAAAACAGCATTTACTATGAAAAAGATCTGTCTGGATCCACCTCATCACAAAGTGCGATAAACTTGAGGTGAAAGCACGTGATCGATCAATAATTTCAAGAAGGTTTTGGTAAAATTTATTGATATTTAGTTTCTAATAATTTTTAAAATGATGTTAGACATATTTAAATATATATATTTGCTTCATTTATATTTAAATAAAGGGATTATTGACAAATTGCATATTTTATAAATTTTTCTTTTATACTGTGCGTGCTCAGTTTTTTACTTCACATTAACACGTTTCTTGCTATTTCTTATTTGCTTTTGCTATAGGTTTTAATTTAAAATCTGCTGAGTAACTTACAAATTTTCGCTTTCATATGACGCTATATGAATTTGAATAGTTTCAAAATGAAGTAGCTCAGGTCAAGACAAATTGTGAAATGATGTTGGCAAATTGCAACTGTAATATTTTTATGAAGAACCAAATTCATTCTTGAACGTAATTGGACAAAGCTGATTATAGCTTAAATAACTCGGGTGTGTCTTAGTACCTTATGTTATTTATTTTATGAAACATAAATAGTATTTATTTCAAAACTTTCTTGTAAGCTTTTCTGATGGATAATGTTTCTTACCAGATAATCTGTGGCAATGTATAATACACACAACAAAATTCGGAACTTTTTTTTAACACAATCCACGGATTATATACAGGAAAATACAGTTACTTTTTAATTGTGATAAATATAATTAAAATTTCATACAAAATCATTTAAAAATGAAACATATTCAAGGGTTACTAAAACTGCAAACCAATCATACACTTTGGAAGGTGACACAGAATCCATTCTGGCACAATAATCGACAGTTTGGTGCATTTGGCACCCATTCTGACTCTTACAATGAAGTCCAGGTTACAAGCTTTATTACCCTCTCAAATATCACATATCTTGCCAAATCCACTGTGTAACATATACTAAGATTAAACCGTAGTTGTTAGCCGTTCACGTCTGTAGCCTTATACATCAAATACTTCTGGATGGGGATTTATATCATTAATTTTATCTGTCATTACGCAAGCTTTGAAATATCTTCTTCACTCATTGATAATGTTTTTCACTGTTTCTGGTAATTTATCAAGCCACAGTTTTAAATAAATTTTTTGAAACATCTGCTGTAGCAAGAATCAAAAATTTTTATGAAAGTTGGCCCATATTCATAGGACCCAGTTCAATGCTAGCAGTTTCTTTACTTTGACATTTTTTTTCCTTAAATTTATTTAGTTGGCTATTTTTAGCAACAGTAAATTTGTTTATGTTGTTGCTATTCATAATATCCAAAACAGATTTCACATATTTTGGCTCTTCTTCTGATGTTTTTTCACATATTATTCCTGATATTTCAAGTTGAGTTTCAGCTCGTAAAAACCAAATTTCTTATTTGGATAGATAAATCCAGAAAGGTGCAATTTTTTTTTTTTTTTTTTTTTTTTTGGTTTTATATTTCTTTATTTTTAGCGCACTTATAAAGTTTACATTAACGATTAAAAAATAAAGATTTTCTCTGAAAATGCGAGTGAATTTTTTTTTCTCTCAATGTTTTAAAAAAGTTATTAAAATTTACAACATTTGGCTAAATTTTTTTGGTAAAAATGTTCATTGGCATAATTTATGAAAGTACCCATTAGAATGTGCTTTGTATATACTTTGTTTTATAATAAGTCTTATTAACATTATTCATTATCAATAAAATATATCAAATGATAAAAATTCTTAGTTTTGATAAATTTGATATGAAGTTATTTATTTTGCTAATTTTTAATGAAAGTTTTTTTTTATCTTTAGTCTCCAAATTACACTTTAAAATATACTTTGGCTGGACATTCAAAGGCAATTAGTTCTGTGAAATTCAGTCCTAGTGGAGAATGGCTTGCAAGTTCATGTATGTATAATTGTTTTTCACTTATAATGTATGAAAATTCTGAAATGTCTTAAATTTGAGTAATATTGATAAAACTATTGTAATATTGTATCATTATTGTAAAAATGATACAAGTTTTTTGTCAATGTAAGTTTTTTTAAATTACTAATACTTGTTTTTTATGAAATGTGATAGAAACTAACTGAATTTTGAATTATTTTTGCCTGTCTGAATATTTAATAGAGATGTTTAAGTAAGGTGAATAATTTGAAAACAGTGTTGATTTTATCGAGGGTGTTCATCATTGTTTTCTTAAACAGAGCTTAATTAAGTTTCTTTGTGATTTATCACTCCTCTCTTCGTGCCTTCTACATTTATATCACTCGTGTACCATGTATTTTTATTATAATTCTGAAGCTGGTAGATGAAGGATATACTGTATTTTAAAAAGCAAAATTTTGAAAACACCTTATAGAAGCTTTGATTGTTAGTAAATGAGAAACATTTTTTTTAATATAATATTTTTACAAATTAGAAATTATTCTGCTGATTTATTTTTGTGATTTTATGATTTTATTTACTTTTGCCTTGAGACCATATTAAAAAAAATAATAAATACTTACATTTCTTTATCATTTTATGATTTTTTAAGTTTATCATGCATTTTGCACATAGTTTTATGATTTGTTTTTCATATTATTATAGACCTTGAAACATCGCAGAATTTTATATCATGTAATCTCAATATCGTCATGTCAAATAGATGCTATCATGCTCTCAAAGACAAATTAAAATCTTGATTTATGAGTTTAAAAGGAAAAATTAACATCTGTAAAACATTAATTCGACCAATCTTGCTGTATGGGTGTGAATGCTGGTCAATTACTAAATTACATAAAAATAAATTAACCTTTGAAAGTAAAATCCTAAGAAAAGTTTTTGGTACAGTCCAGGAAAATAATAGCTATAGATCCTAGTTTAATTTTTAAGTCTTATCAAAAGTACAAGCAATCTGATATTGTTGAAGTTATAAAATTCAAAATTTGACGGTTTGGACATTTGTTCTGATCGACAATGCAAGCCCAGTGAAAAAGTTCGTTTTTACTAATCCTATGGGTAATTGAAAGCAAGAAGACCACTGAATAGTTGGCTTCCTTGCTTTCTGTTACCCATGGAGTAAGTGGAAAAGAACTTTAATTTGTGATAAATAAAGGAAACTGGAGGAGCCTTATGATGGATAGGACAATGACTAATAGGGATGGTTTTGGCCTAATAGGGTGTAGTGCCTTAGAAGAAGAAAAATTATAATATCACATACAGTTTAAAAGTTTGAAATACCAAATAAAATTTGGATTTCTTTTAAACTCAGTATTGAAAGGAAAATAAGCATTGGCTTTAATTTATTTTTATGTTTAGAAATATTGTACTGTTTCGTTAAAATATGAACTAGGTAAATCTAAAAATTAACTTTAAAAAATAAGAATTTATTTGAAAATAATCTGTGAAGTAATTTGTTTAAATATTTACCGTGGTAACTTTTAATATGTTTTTATAATTATTAAAAAACTAATGAGTCAGCATTTATATGAATCAGTATTGATTATAATAATTAAATTGTTGTAATTTTTTTTTAAGTTATTAAAAATAATTTTATTCAATGTTTTTACTATTTTTATACTTTGTTTAAATATGATACTTAGGCATTTGCTTTTTCCTTAAATCCTACTTTTTTTTTTTTGTCTTGTAGTGATTATATCAAATTTAATTTTTGTTTGATAACTTCAAAAAATTTTATCTGAAAGAATCTGCTTTTAAAAAAATGAAGGAAAAATTTTATAATTTTTTTGTGTTTTAGTGATTACAAAAATAATTAATTACAAAGTTTATATAAATAAGACTGTGTAACCTAGTAAAGCAAATTATTAATAATAAAAAATACCAGTAATGCTTGATATTAAAGTTGAGCCAACAGCCAAACAGTTTGCATTCTGGCTTTCTATTCTACAATTCATAGTTAAATTTCCACAGCTTGCATTTCTTTGTTTATGGTGGCTCCAAGCGCAAAGGTTTTGCCAAAAAAAAAAAAAAAAAAAAAAAAAAAAAAAAAACAATAAACATTCATTTATTATCACATCTATTTTAACTACCTGGGTAAATTTGACAAATGCATTGTGCACTTGCTTTGCCTGTGTAACAGCAACATAGGTGATGTTGCACAGCTACCAGGCATGTTGGCAGGTGGATAAAAGGACGTTCTTTTTGGAAAGGGAAGCTTCGTAAGAACCCATAAATCTCCTCCCATAACCTTGGTGTTTTTGCAACTTGTGTCTAAGGGAAATGTCACTGTAGTTTTAGTGTCCTACTGGAGTCTTTATTATGACTGGTGACCACTAGGATATCTTCCCTTACCCAGTAACTTATGTAATGCTGGGTGGACCTCTATATTTCCTGAGATTTAAACTACTGCTCATGCAGGTAAAAGCTCTGAGGCAGACCTGTCTTAACAAGATATGAAAATCTAGAGTAAATCAACCAAAGGAATTGAAATAACTATTTCAGTAAAAGAGGTAGAAATTGCCACGAGAGAGGCAACAGCATATCCTAGTGTATAAGAGCTGATGATGCTGTTGTCCTTACTTGATTGAATACTTTAATTACTCTTGATATTAAATAATCACTTCCCAGTTTCATAAAATGGGCCTTTCCAACTTTATAAACAAAGTGGGAGACAGTAACAAATGAGGCTAAGTTATTTTGGATTTGGAGCTTTTAGTACAAAATGCATTTGTCAGAACTTCCTTGACTGTCAAATTCAATTAATTACTGAAAAGAGGAGTATATTTGTCATTCAAAGTAGGATTAAACATATATTGTTCAAAAATTAAACATATATTGTTTATGTCGAGTGATTTGCAGCATTTAAAATTGCATATTTTCATTTAAAATTATATGTTATACAGAAAAAAAAAATTTTGTCCACCTAAATTATAAAAATGATATAAATTTTAGAAACTATTGAATTTTTTTCAAAATAAATATAAATTTTTTATTTTTATTACAGCTGCTGATAAACTTATAAAATTATGGTGTGCTCACGATGGAAAATTCGAAAAAACTATACCAGGCCATAAGCTAGTAATTTTTTTTCTGCTTTGTCTGTAATATTTAAAATTTTAATGTTTATGATGATATTGAACATTCTAATATTTATATTCTTTGAAATGAATATTTAAAAAAAACTTGTGTAAAATATAATATATATAGCCATAGTGAGGAACTAAAATCAGCACTCTCTTTCAATCCATCTGTGGGAGAGAAATACAGACTTTGTGGTCGCGGAAATGTCAAGTGATCAGACAATGCACATTCCAACCTTGTTTCGTATCATTCTTGTGATATTGTTTCTGGTGTAACATTTCTACACCAGATCCACAAGGAAATCATCCTCAGTAAATCCCAGACACAAAAGGTGTTGGGAGCTAACCTGGTAGATACCCCATTTACAACAGATAGGATAGAGCTTATGTTTGCCATTAAATTTAAGGCCAAATATGGCCTCTAGTAGATCTAGAATCTGTAGTCTGATCAGTTCTAGAACCCTTGAAAACCATAGACTCGCCAAAATCACCACCAGAGTTTCAATTATGAGCAGGGGTAATCCTCCAGATAGCCAAGAAACTTCTTTTTCAAATAGAATGTAACTCAGTGTAGGTGAGAGCAACATCATTTGGAAAAAGACTAGCTGCACCCTTTTATCCAGGACATTTGTCATCTTATTTCTATGGATATAACATGAGAGAATATCCATTGCAATCGTATTCAGTAGGTGTGACAAAGTTGCATGAGCAAACGGAGCATGAAGATCCTGATTACCAGCATGCCACCACATATCAGATCTCAATAGCAAGCAGTTCTGAGTGGAAAATTGAAAAATGATCAAGGTTTCTAAAAGAAATCTTCTTCAGATCCTCAGCATAGCAGATGAAGACACCACTACCCACATGATAACGCGCAACATTTCTGCCATTAGTATAAATAATTAAGGCATCAGGGATGCTGCCAATAATCTCCAAGCCAAGTTGTCTTAAGTAATGTGTGGTGTGTATATTTTTGTTTACTTAAGTTTAGGGTGAAAGAATACAAGAAAGGTTGAGAAAAGACCTAATGGAGTGAAGTTCAACCGTGTCAGCCAAAAAACCCATAGATCAAGCCTGTAAAAAAGGACTCTCTCTCTTAGTTTTTCATTATTTTTCCAGGATGTGAAACAATTTGCAGTCATGTGAACTAATAATCTTATTGAATACCCCATAACTAATAATCTTATTGAAATATTTTCCTAAAAATAGTACTCATGTATAGTAGCTGAAGGTCAGGTTTAAAAAGAACTATCTCCTTCATGCAATTATTGCACAGGCCTTTAATAATCCTGCCAGCATACATTTAAATACTTTCTTTGGTTTGTGGCAGAAGCACAGCTTTTTTCATAAATGTGCTTTGTGCTCTAGTATGAAAGAACTCAAAAACTATAAATTTTTAGAAATTGTAATGTTAACAAGTATATTTCAGTGTTGAATTTATTGATTTGACTAGCTTTTTTAAAATTGATTTATCCTGCTGTTTTAAATCATTCAATCAATAATTTGCAGCGTGTTTCTTAATCAGTGGATTGCTTAACTTTTTGTGATAGCATTGAAGGTAACAAGTTTCCTGTTCAAAATTTTCCTTAAATTAATGATTTGCAATGCGTTTTTTAATCAATGAATTGCCAGATTTTGTGATAATATGGAAAGTATCAGTTTTCCTTTTCAGAATTTTGATCAATGCCATGAAAAACAAAATTCTCAGTTAATTAATTTTAATTCACAGATGGAAATAAGTAGTGTAGGTAATGTTAACTATATAGAGAGGTTTTTTGTATATTACAAAATATCTTGAATATGAATTGCGTGATTAAAGCTTCTTAAAGGAATTAAGAAGGGTTTCTTTATGTATGTGAAGATGTGATTTTGCTTCTAAATTTATGAGATATATTGATTAATGTTGAAATGTTATTTTCATTTTAAAAAATGCTGGAGGTTGTACTAAATATCAGACTCTTCAAAGTTAAAGCATGTCAATCATTATTAAAAATGAATTCTTAATTAAGGAGAAGTCTCTTGCTTAACTGTTCTTTAGTGACTAAAAATTTAAACCATATATCCTGTTCTAATTAGCCCTTGTATTCAAAAAATAATCACAAACAAAACTTATATGACAAAAGCGAACTTCCTTATCACTGTTATCTCTACAATATTTATGTATATGGAGTCATTCAAATGTGTAAAAGCTCTATTTCTTCCTTTCTGTTTGCTAAAGAAATTATACATTGTATTCAGAAATCTCATACTGAATATATGACATACATGGAAAATTCAAATGAAATGTAATACACTGGGGGAAAAAGGATGCAGGCAAAACTTTTTTTTGTAAAACAAAGAAGTAAAAATATTCTAATCCATTAGAAAATGCAAATGAATTTTAAACAGAAAAAAATTTTGAAATGTGTAAATATTGCTGTTTTTGATTGTATTTGTAATGAGGGATGTTTAACATATGATTATAAATACTATTGCAATAAATTGGACCGATGATACTGTCTGTTGCTAATGAAGACATTGCCTTTTATCCATGATAAATAAAAATTTAAGGAATCAAAATTATGTACTTGATCCCTCTAAAAAAGAAATTATTTAATTTCACAATGATGCTAATGCAGTTATACATTGTTACCTTGCTCATTTTTCAATATTAAGTGCTCTCAAGTTAGTATTCTGCTGATATAGTTTTTATTTTAATTGTCTTAGAAAACGTTCTGTTATCTTTTAAAAATCTTTTCGTAAAACAATTTTTTTACTCCAAGCCTTGCAGCTGAGAAATATTAAACACAAATAATACATTAATATTTTAATATATGATGTTGTATAGATACATAATCTGACCTAGTTGGTTAGGATATTCACTAGCAGAAGATAGAGTTTAAATCCCACCTCAATCGAAAATCCATCATGTTCGCTAATGGGGCACATAAAATACATTGTGGTTACAATGTTCTCCACGTAAAATGATACCTCTGGTGATGGCAAGGCAAGCCTCAGAATCTTCTGTTTGGTTTCTGCTTCTCAATTACAAAGGCTTACTTTTGGAGCTGTAGTGGCACACCCCTTGGTTGGTCCTCTATATAAGGTAACATCACTTCTGCCCTTTGAAATGCTGAAAAAGGGAAATCTAAGTAATCAAGTATATAACAACAGAATGTAATGTGTAACAAAGTATTAGCAAAGCAATATATAAAAGAATGTTATGTTTTAAAAGAGTGCACCTTTCCCTTTCTGATTGTATACCTTTATTACTTTGACAATGGTTGCTTTCAGCATATTTCTCAACTAGGATCACATTCTCAGAAATATTAGAAATAATGAAATATTAATGTCTGATTGCAGTATTCATTAATGGAATTGCAAATTCTGAATGTATTACTCAGTATTTAAAAAAAACTAATTACTTTTAAGTATTTTCTGATAATTGTGTAATGTAATTTGAATTTGATATTAATTTATTGAGTTTTGTTATTTTATATGTCTGACATTATAGTCTCTCGATTTGGGAAAATTCCTGAATATCATTGGTTACTGCTTGAAATTATTGTAAAACATAAAACAATTCTATTCCTGATCTAGGTTATATAAGATTTTTGAAGATTTTATTTAGATAAAATAAAATTTAAAAAATATTTTAAGTCAGGCTGTATAGTATAATCTTGACATTTAAAATTTATCAATATTTATTGTAATCGTGAAAATAAATTTTGATATTAAAGGTTAAGATTGAAACAGCTCTAATAATTATCTATACTATTTTGAAGAATACAGCAATAACATATAACTTGTGTTCTTGAAAGACAATTCTAATATATGAAATGAATTTTTTGGATTTTTAAAAAAGAATAAGCTTTTTGTTAAAGGAATATATTTTGAGTAAGGATTTCAAAAGCTACTTATCTTAAAATGACAGAGATTGGGCCTTGCCAAAAATATGAGAAAACAATTTATATTATAATATAATAAAGATAAAAAAATGGATAATCATTTATCTTGTGTTATGAATTTTCAATGAGATGTTACCTGATCTATTGCCATTTTCTTTTTTTATTTGTGAGCTAGAAAAATTTGGCCCATTGTGTAAAATTCTTGTGGAAGCTTGAATATTTAAATGTTCAATATTTCAGCTCATTAAAAAAAAAAAAAAAAACTTGCAGTTTTTAAAAAATTTTAATTGTTAGAATGAGAAAAAGTAAGCATCTGCCAAGTAAATAATTTAAAACTAATGATTATTAAAATATTGTTTGACTGGTATTGTGGGAATAAATTTCTGAGAGATATGATGTAAAACATAAGCTTTTGTTCATAATCAAAAAACATTTTTAATCCTGTTATAATACTAGAAATTTTATGAAATTTTTATATGTAAAATAAAAGGTGCATAATTTTATAAAGCATATTGTAATCTTTTTTTCATTTTATACTTGGTTTCACCATAAAAATTGTTATGGACCACCAACAGTCAGTCTTTGTTTCAATTAACCTGCATTATTAGTGTTTTAGTGTAAAAAAATAATCTGTAATTAAATAAAAATTATTGCAAATTAATTAAAATTTGATTTATTTATGAAGGTATACAGTTATAAATGCACTATTTTTGTTGCTGTGTTATGCTCCATTGATAATTTTATTCTAATCTATTGATATTGCAGTGATATGTTATTATTCTTTCATGTTTTTAAATATAAGAATATTTTTTAAAAGTAATTTGAAATTTTTTATTGATTTTGAAAGTATTCAATTTATTAGTTATATTCATTTTAAATTGCTTTTACATTTTGAAGTTTTAAAATGTTTTCTATTTAAAAGGAATTAAAAATATTACTATAATTTATTATTGTCTAGGGCATATCTGATGTAGCATGGTCTATTGATAGTCGTTTGTTGGTTAGTGCATCAGATGATAAAACTCTCAAGATTTGGGAAGTTTCTTCAGTAAGTATTTAAATTAATTATTTTTTTGCAATTCATAGCTAAATTCGCATGCAAAAATTGTTGAAACAAAATTATGTTGTAAACTTCTTTTAAAAAATATCTTCTTTAAAAGTTTAAAGGAAAATCTTATAGTAATAATATATTATCCTATCATGATAATAGAATGTTACCTGTACTTGATTTCTGTTAAATGATGCCATATTTTAATGTATTTTTTCCTCTCTAGGGTAAATGTGTGAAAACATTAAAAGGACACAGCAACTATGTGTTTTGTACAAATTTCAACCCTCAATCTAATTTAGTTGTTTCTGGATCTGTAAGTACATTGCTTAGGATTGATATTATGTTATTGATTTAAGAATAATGTCTATATATTTAATGTAAAAAGATAGTTATTTTTAAAATTTAAGAAACTGTTGTTATCTATATATTTTTACTTTTAATTCTGTTGTGTAGTAATGTAAATTGAAAATATTAGTTTTAAATAATTTTATGCATGAGAATGATTTTTCTTGGAATTTATTTGTATAATACTCTACTTATTTGTTTTATTATTATATAATATTTAGTTTGATGAAAGTGTACGAATCTGGGATGTAAAAACTGGGAAATGCTTAAAAACTCTTCCTGCACATTCAGATCCTGTCTCAGCAGTAAGTTAATTTTATTTTATAAGAATAAAAGCTGTCTACATTTCTTGTTATGGTATTTTCCCAACTTAGTTGGAATCATTTTTAATTTATTAGAAATGATTGCTTTATATTACAAAAAATGGATGTAGTTTTTCAATTAAAATAAAATATTTTGATGGAAATTCCTGCACATCAGTGGATTTCTAATAAATCCTTTTTATCTAATTTTTAATAAACTCTTTTTTTGAGAGAAAAAAACATGCATTTGAAAACCTTTATTATAATTGCTTTTTATAAAGTATTAAAAATTTTATTTGTTAAGAATTTTAAGACACCTCAGTTAGTGTAAATCTAATAGCCGTCATTTTGATTGAAATATAATTGAAACTTTAAAGCTATTATGCTATCATTTTGTGCAAAGTTACAGTTTTTATTTTGATTACTTATTTAGTGAAGAGAAAATTTTAAATTATTTCATTTGTAACTAATGTTATTTTTTACAAGTTAAAAAAGGTCTTAATTACTGATATATATATTATTTTATAGGTTGATTAAAATTGTTTTTTCAGAATTCCAAATATTGTTGTTAATTTATTTTGTATTCCCCCATGATGCATTCCTTACCTACATTGATGCAAACATGAAAACAAAATAATCTGAGGGAATTTTTGAAGTGTTTAAAATTTTTTTATTATTATTTTTTTTAATAGAATCTGATACACATTTATATTATGAAAAAATGATTAGTTTTTTCTTTAAAAAAAGGGATTTTAATAATTAGACACTTTCACATTAGTTGCTTCATTTGTTTCTTTATACTTTTATTACACTTGTTTCATTATACCTGGTATTTTTTTCAACCAGCATTAATTTTATTATAATTTTGCATTCAAAATTGGAGCAATATTCTAATTTTTTGTCCTATATTGAGCAACATCCTGAAACTTTTATTAATGTGTTTGGTAAGTGAAGTGTTGTGGAACATTTTTCTAGTAAGGATCAAACATTACTAATATTAATTTTTCATTCTGTAATTTTTGTTACTGCTTATTGAATAGTTGCAGTAAGATTGATGAGTTTAAGACTAATTAAAATTAAAATTTAATTTTTTCTTGTCAGATAGCACTAAAATAGATCTAATTATAAAGATCTTTTCTTAAAATGGGTATTTTATAAAGTTGTTGCTGAGCTGGTAGTTAACTAATTATCTTTCTGGCTTTCAAATCAACAGTTTGACAGTTTGATTCTCACCTATGACATATATGCTCATAGTCATTCACTCCACATCAAATTCTAGGTCCAT
>JAPDSC010001087.1:0-10240 GCA_026290005.1 Latrodectus geometricus
TTTATTCGAGCATTTCTTTTCTGTGAGGACTTAATACTTGAGTATAAGAGATTTTTTCTCCTTCTTTCCGTTCTTTAATACAAATATGTGATTTGTTTCTTGAAACAAATAAAGTAATCCTCTATAATTTCTGCTCTACTATACGAATAAAACTATATTAAAATTGAATTTTTGACTTAAATATTTTGTAACGTATTTTGATTAAATAGATTGAGAAATTATTTGTATCAAGATATTTTTTATTTATTTTTAATTTATTTTATTGGAAAAATATGTTTTAAGTTTAAAATTAGGTAGAATGAAAAATATATTATTAATTGAGATTTGATTTCTGCTGTACGAATAAATGCCATTAAATAATTTTGAAATTTATACAGCTCAGTTGTTTATGCAATTCATCAAAATGTAATTGTAACATTAAGAACATATTCTAGTTTTGTTGTAGAGTGATATATTATAATTGATTACATTTTTAAGTTATGTTGCATTATACAAAAATATTTCTTTCCTCTAAACACAACCTATATTCGTATCTAAAAATTAATATTAGTTTGGGGAAAAAGAAATCAATTATTTTTAAGTGAACTTTTTGTAACTTCTTTCAGATTCACTTTGTAAAAAGTTTAAAACAGTTTTCATGTAGATTTTTTGGTCTTGTACGAAGCTACGACTGCTGACATGCTGTAAAGTTTGATAATTTATAGACATTCTCGACGATGTTGTATCCATGCGAGGTGCATCTTTAGCATCAAATACCCAAACCTAATCGACGAAACCAAAATTGTGCGTAACTGGTTGTTACAGTTATATATAGGACCATAAACACCTTTCATAATTTTAGCCACCTGGTTAGAATTTTCGCCATTATAAAAGAAAAACTAAAATGTATCGAATTTTCTGTTTGTTATCTTCTATTTTTGAAACCTTGTACTCGTAACTGAATTAATCAAACAAAAAACCGCTAGAGGATATTTTAGTGTCAAATGTCACCTTTCCAATGAGCATAAATCTGAAATCGTTTGATAGATACCTCACGAGATAGCGATCACTACAGATGTCTACCGAAAACATAACGGATAACTTTTTCCCAAAACTAATATATTGCATTAAGTTTAAGAAAAAAATACAGCTATATATTTTGATTGATCTCTTAAAAGAGATGCTTTATATTAAAAGACACATTCTATGAATTTAGTTGATAATTTAACTTTCATTTAAAAATATCCATTTGTTTCACCACTTGATATTAAAAGCTATGGATGTGAATAAAAATGACTTTTACTTAAACAATATAATCTCCATTTTACGGAGAAGTTTTAGGTTTCAATTATTCAGCTTTACAACTGAATTTTACTAAATTCAAAGTTAATGATCATTTATGAATTTTTGTGAACACCTTTTCCGGATTTATATAGATTACATTTATAATTGAGAACATGGATATTTGAAATTAAAATTTACACTTCTGAGCAATAAAAATAATTTATTTATGTTTAAACTGTATGCATTATTAGTTCTAATAAATTATAAATTTTAACTGATTTATATCAGGTATACAGTACAGATGAAGATTTCTTGACAGATTGTCATCCATATTATCCAGACGATTGAAATTGAAAGCATACAAACATAAATTTAATAACGATAGATTCTTTTTCTCAATTATTGCTTATGAATTTCAACATGTCTAAAATAATTTCAATATTATTTTCTGTAACAAGGTTAACTTATACGTAAAATGCTTTTCTATATTCATATATTTTCTTTTGATGATGTATTTCAAGTGTTACAAAATACTTATTATCCCTATATAGACAACGGTGAATAATATGTAACTAGAAATTCCAATGAATTTCCCAATAAACAAACAATAATTGTTAATGGCATTCTATCTGGTGAATTTTTAAGTTTGGTAGTAATCTATTAGAACGAGCATAAAATTGTGTTACTAACATTAAAACTAATATATTATTACAGCCTCAAAATCACAATGAATATCGTAAATGACGGAATCGTTTAGAACAATACGAAATGCCTTAAAAAGTACAAATGTCCTATTATATAGATGAAAAATAATAAGATATATAAAGCTCAAACGTGATAACGGATATTATTGTTCTTTAAAATATGAAATTGTTTTCACCCGTATTGGAAATGATCAAAATTGTACTCTACATTTTAGATTGCCGAGAAAAATGGAGTTCAATTTCAAAATAAAAACAACAATTTTTTCGCCTACAAGATATTTTGTCACAGTTGTAAAGTATAAAGTATATTTATTTACAAAATGTTTAAAGAAGAATTTAAAAATAAAATGTTAAAATGGCTTTCAAATGGACGTGAAAAAAGTTTTTCAATTTTCTTTTGTTGGATGTGCTGATGAGGACATTTATTTCAAAAGTTTTATTTACTTGAACAAAACTTTGTGAAAAGTTGTGATCATGAAATAAAAATACATTAAACCTAGAGCATATTTTTTAAAAATTGCTTTCCAAAATCATCACACTAAAAGTATAAGATTAATTTCATAATATCCAAAATCCAATGGTAAAGAGAGGAAATTATTTAATTTAAATATTTGATTTTTAAATATTGGCTACGTATAATCAAAAATCTCACATTTTAAATCATTTTTAAAATGTGATTTTTGATTATATGTAGCAAAAGAGATTAATATTGTGATTATTTTAATGATTAAATATGATTTTTCTATATTCTGTATACCCTCAAAGGTTGAAAAATCAATCAAAGGTTTTGATTTCTTGTCTTACGATAAATATTAAGCATCTAGTATTATTAATTCATTACTTAATAATTAATTATTTAAATAACAAAACCACACTTACACACATTGAAATTATTTGTATTATATAATACCAGCTAAAAAAATCATATTTAAAATTTACATTAATATATTTTCTGTATATTTATCATAAAAATACACAGAATTATTAAACATTTAATAAAAGCATCATTATTGTAAGTAAAAGTAATATCTCTATATAATTCTTTTACTAATTTCTTTTTAGGAAATTAAGTTTAAAGTATGATCGTTTTTATAAGGAAATATAAATTTCTGAGAAAATAGGAATTTCGTAAATATTAATATTTAACAGTACAATCTTTTGCTTGTTAACTGCTTTTCAATGTAAAATACACATTAATATCATTATATTCACTTCATTTTGTATTTTTGATATTTTATTTTTTTAAGTTAATGCAACGAATTTTAAACTGATTTTAGTAATTGCACTTAGAATTTTGCAATTGTTAAACATTTTAAATCACACATATTTTTGAAATAACTCGATATCAGGAAATTTCAATTTCAAAACCGTAATAAAACGTAATTTGGATATTTCTTAGAAAGTTATGTATTCTATTCTTTATTTGAAACAGCAACACTCTAAATTAGTGCAGAAAAATATTTAGAAAATATTCAGTATATCAGTGTGTGTAGCTGTGAAAATTAAAATTAAGTTTATCAACTAAATCCTTCTATTCATAATTTTAACATTTTGAATTTTACTGCTTCTTGCAAGAAATTCTATAATTAAGAGTCAGTATACATTTTCTTTATTTATGAAGATTTTAATTCAACTATAGTATACTGAAAATACTCTTATAATTCACTTAATCTCAGACAGCAGAAATTCATAACTAAATTAAATTTAAGTGAAACGTAAACATAAAATTCTATACTAGCATCCTGAATTTTAAATTGAAGAAAACGTAAGCAATTAAGGAATCTAGTTAATTAAATTGATGGTAAAATTTATATTTAAAGTTTTTATAAGAAAACTGGAATTTTCTTTGGAAATTTTCTTTCTGAAGCGGGAATTTAGAAAGCCTTATTAAGTAAAATATTATTAAGATAAATTTTGTATATTGTTTATAACTAAATTTAGTTTATAATATTTTAAACTCAAGCATATATTTTACTAGATTCATTTCAATATATTTTTCATTTACTTTTCATTTTTAAAGAAATACAAAGTATTCATTAATTAATGGAGAAATATTTTGATTCTACACATTTTGGACTTACTTTTGGAATCTGTTCATATAGTTAACTATATTTTAACTAATAAGGAAAATAAAATAGTCTACTTATTTTGAATAAAAATGTTATTACTATTAAACAGTAACTTATTATAATACTTTATTAAAATAATAATATTTAATTTACTTTTAGTTGCAAAATGAATATATCTCATGCTTTCAAGTGCAAATTATATTTTGCATATTAAAACTTTTACGCCCGCCTTATAATTTATATAAATATGAGTTTAAACAGAATTAATGTAATCAACAAAATTTAATATTTTAATTCATTTTTCTTGACATTTAAGCACTTTAAATCAGTAATATTTCTTTTCGTTATTAATTATTCAATGTTTTTTCACTCATTGAATTCAATTTATGAATTAAATAAAATCAAAAATTAATGCGACTATATATTTATTTAATGTTAAAGGAAAATATATTGAATTTTTTATTGTCATTAAAAATCGAATATAAAATCAATTAATACTAATTAAGAAGAAAGCAATATAAAACAAAATATTTTATACTTTTATATATTTATTACATAAATTTTTTCAATGTTTCTTTTATATATAATTAGTATAATATGTAATAAATTTAATATAGATTTTTTTACAATATTACAAATATTTTACAGCCTATAATTATCTGCTCCATATTTATAGGAGTTATGCTATTGAAAAATATTACTACTGTAAAAAGTAAGTTCTTTGCAATAGTTATATTTCGAATTAAGTTTTTAAATTTTTATTGTAAACAGATACACATAAATTAGTCATTAGCTGACAAGGTACTTTCAATTAATTATTGTCAGTTATCTAAAGTGAATAGAAAATATTAGAATGGTATTCTATTCGATATGCAGAAATTTGTAAGCTTTTTGTGACATCCACTACGTGTGTCACAAAAAGCTACAAATACAGGTATTAATCCCAGAAAATCCTCATGTGTTCAAAATTTTTCTTATTGTTTTTCATTATTTATTAAAGTCTTTTAGTTTTCCATCTTATATGATTATCAATTTGTTATTTTGCTGTATTTAAAAATATGAAGCAGTATATAAATTTTCCCCAGTTACAATTTTATGCATCTTAAACAGTCAAGATGCATAAAATTGTAACTGGGGAAAGTTTGTCCTGTTATCTTTTGAAGTAACATATTGTAACAATCTTTTCAAGTAACAAATTGCTAAATACTTTTTTGGAAATAGACCATATTCATGTACTATAAATTTGGAACCTGAAAATCTCATAAGGTATAATCTATATATTGAACTAGTATGAATAATTACCGTAACATTTTGTTTCATTATAAATTAGTTTTATTTTTCTTTTTCCCTTAAAACATACGTTTCAAAAATTCACTGTTATTAAATTTGAGTACTTATTTTTTTATAAGTTGTGTCACAGGAAAACTTTTGAAATGAGTACTGTATGCAATTTGTATACAAAAATATAAACATTCAGATTATATTTTAATATTCATTACCCAAAAACAGAGTCAACTAAACTAATTTAACATTTTAATGCACATATAAACGCAATTATATATTTTTAAACAAAATCACAAATTGGCGTAGTTTGATCTAAAGACAATCATTAGAATTAATCAAGCAATCAGTCGCAATCTCTAGACAAACTGAAAAGTAAGAAACATCACAATACAAAAGAAAATTATCGGAGAAAATTCTTTAAAGATGAAGATTCTTAATTAAAATGTTTTCTAATCAAACAAAATATGAGATATTAAAATGTAAATTTTTTAAATTTTCGTTATTTTCACAGTTATTTTATTCTTCCTTGTTAGAAAAAAATGACTTTTTTTTCCGTTTTAAATGGGTTACTAAGAAAACTGTTGTCTGTTATAAATAGTTATAAGATTTTCTCATTGTTTATAAACTTATTTATGATATTAAATGCCAAGTTGACTAATGAATTCATAGTTAAAAACTATATAATTTATTACTACCAGTTATTTCATTTAGGTTTTATATTTATGGAAAGAAAATGTAAGAATACCAAAATAAAGCCTTTTTACCTATTATATATTTTTTATTTATTATTACTTTGACCTATTCCTTTTAATTCTTTCTATTTTAAGAGGTTACTTTGTAATTATTTTCTAAAAATTGTAGATCTCTTTTCTATACTATTATTTAGGAGACGCATAAAACTTATTTCGACTTTACTCCATAAGTCTGAAAAAATATTGTCTATAACTTTTATATGAGAGTATGGTAGAGGAAGGTAGGAAGAAAATTAACTCCGGAAGACCAGAATTACACAAGGGTTTCGTAAGCAAACATAAGCGTTTTTAATAGGTAAATTAATTTGTGTAGCTTTTTTCCCTCTTCAAATATCCACTTATGGGTCATTGAAGTTCCTATCACTTTTAAATTAACTAATATTAACCATTTGATTAACTAAATTAACTTTAATTAACTTTTACTGTGCTTGAAATCTGATTTTAGAGCAACATACTAAAAAATGAATCATCTAAGTTTAAAACAAAACTGTAAATAAATCCAATACTCAAATGCTTTTAATTTTTGTTTTAAGAAAAAAACATACCAATTTTTTTGTTTAAAAGTGCGTACTATAAATGTATTTTTATCATTTGTGTAGTGAATTTATTAAATAAAATCCATTTCTGCTTACATATGTAAGATATAATTTATCAAATAATAATCTTCTTTTAATTTATGAAATGGATACATGCATTTAAATATAAATATATATATTATGTAAAAATATTTAAGCACTTATTTAATACATTCTGTTTAGTGTATTTATATCCGATATGAATAAATAAGGAATTTTGGAAATTCTATAGAATTATTCTTCTAGTATTATTTTTCTCATCTAATGATTATCTACGTCCTATATCGCTTTCGGAATTTAAAACAAATCGTCTCTGGGAAAAGAAAATCAGACAATAACTGATTTAATCTTACGATTGTTCCTCGAGCTCTGATTCGTCAATCTGATAAATGATGATGATGAGCCTATCGATTTACGAAAAAGTGAAACGATGAAATGCGCCACTTGCATTCCAATTTGTAAGTTCAATTCAAGAATAGCACTGTTTTAATAGAAGCATTTTCACAGATGTGTCAAAATTAAGCCTTGCACTTCCGGAGAATTCCTCTTATCAGAGCTTGTGCCTAGTAAAACGTGAGGTAAATGGAAGATTAGGGTGTAAAGTGCATTGATCCGTTACAGAATGCTATTTGTTGATTAGTTTTAAACTGATGTACTACGGGAGGAATCAATATTGTGAACCTATTTAAATATCATGGGCAATTTATTTCGAGCTATAACTATAGATTGATTTTTAGACGCATTAAAATGGGCTCAAAACATTTCAAGAAAAAATTTTAAAATTACAATAATGGCATGATATTCTGAGATCTCATTAACGAACATTTATTCAAATGCTTGAAGTTTTCTGTAACATTTAAAAACTCCATTTTGTAATTTGTAATGAGCATTTACTGATGTGCCTGAATGAGAATTGAAAATAATGCCTGCTGTTTTCAGTTCCGTAACGAGACATTCATTCAAATACTTAACATCTCTGGTAACATTTAAAATTTCCACTTGGTGATTTTCAAAATGCTTTTACTGTTAATACCAATCCAAAACAAGACATTTTTGATATTTTATTGCTTATTACGACTCTGAAATTTTAATTATAATGATTCATTTTTAGCTACTTCAATTATTTTATATTTATGGATGTGTAATCTCAAAACGTAAGATTTCACTAAATTTCAAAATTTTGTTGATAATGAAACAAGCTTGATGAAGTTTTATTTAATGGTTAAAAAACTTCATAAATTTGAAATTTTTATTATATTTAACAGTATTCACTGCTTTTAGAGAGAACGAGAGAGAGAGAGAGAGAGAGAGAGAAAGAGATCCTGCATAAAGTACAGGAATTTCCGGAAAGAAAGGGGTCACTCTCTTTTCCTGTGTAAAACGGATTTAATATCTGATCTAGCCAAGAACTACTTACTATAGATAAAATAAGCTACAGCATCCTTTAACTGGTTTGGCATAGAGAGTCAAATATCATCACCTTTGTCAATGTTGCCATTGGACCGGAGTTAATGGTTACGTGGATGTTGAATACACGGAATTTGGTCAGCAAAAATAGACCGTTGGGATCATATCCTAAACAACCTAATCAATGTTTAAGGACACTAAAATCTAAAAATAGCTTAAATAAATAAAAATGATTTTTAAAATTTTAAATTGTAAAATTGTGAAATACGAAAATTCGAATTCTTATAGACAATTCAGATGCTTAAAAAGTTATGGAAGAATTTATAAAGACTATTTACCCTAAAAAATTCTTACAAATATTAAATGAATCTTCAATGTCGAATAAATCGTGTTCGATGCCAGTTACTGTTTAACATGGACAAAAGGTATTGAATTTTGGCTTTCTATATGTACATATATTGAGATAGATGCTTTGTAGTTTTCCTTTATTTCTTTTCTACACATGAATATGGCTAAATATTTATAAAATGAAGGTAATTCACATAGTTTTTGTTAAAATGCCTACAAGTTATGCAAGACGGTAAGTCCATTACACAGTGTCAAAGTGAAGAAATATTTTTAATACTGATTTCTTTCTTACCTATATATTAAGTTGAAATGCTATTTAAAGTAAAAGTAAAAGCAGTATTGTAGCTTTCACAAAATTGCAAATTTTTATAAGAACTACTTATGTTTGAAGAATTTTTTACAATTATTGAATTATAATCTGAATTAAAAAATTAAGAAAAAAATGATAAAATAGTAATGACTTATATTCAAAAAAATAAGTCAATCTGCTTAAAATGAAAGCTTTAGTAGCGTGGAGAAGAAATTACAATAGCAAAACTGATAATGCATTAGAGTACATCAAGTGGAAGAGCAGAAGATCACAATTTTAAAATTAAAACTTAATTTAGTTGTTTTCTGAGTCAAGATGTCCGAAATAATAATTTAGTGATATTAAAATTGAGATTTTACACTTCATTTTATTGAATTATTGCCATTTCATTCATTTTCCTTCCATTTTTAGAAATCATTCAATGTTAATTACCGAATCATACATTTTACTATCGAAACGTGATTTTTTTATTTTATTATTTAATACTTTTCCATAAAATAAAAATAAAAAGGTAACGTACATTTCTGCTTTTTTTGGATTTATTTTTGCACATTACACAAGTTGTCACATTTATCGTTCGATTATATTAAATTAAAAGGTCAATTTAAAAAAAAAAAAAAACTACCTAAATACAGAGTTAATAAAATATAATTTATGTTGTCTTATTTTTTTAAACCAAATTTAACAATAATCAAGGGAATCAATTTTAACACGTAATATAAAATATAAATAATCAAATTACTCATCCTATAATGAAACTATATTCAAGAGCATAATCTTGAATATTCTACCAAAAAAAAAAATACATTGAACTACCAATAAACTATTCCGAAATTTTGTCTTTTAAAATGCATATTATAACATATATTACTGCAAATATAAAATTTTAATGTCTAGTGGATATATGTCTAAACATGAAAGAAGTTTAAGAATAAAGTTAAATGACAGTGGCTAATTAAAATTATTGTTTTATTGCTTATAAATATTAAAACGATTTCATAATACAGATTAGGTTTCAATAAAAAAATGTAAAAATAAATGTGTTCGATAAAAGACGTTTTTTTAAGCATTTTATAATAAGTGAGAATGAAAATATTTTCCTTGGTTTGATATTACTTAGATCTAATATATACTTACTTAGATCTAATCTAATAAAGTAACTATTTTAATGTAATCTTGCAATTAGTTTAAAAAACGGGCGTGTATTCTGAATATATAATTGATGAACTTTCTCAACATTGAAATCTCCACCTAATGAATAATTCAAATCTGTATAATCAGAACATCATCGTGTTGTCAATATGAGGTGATGTTATAAGAACCTAGCTTTAGGCAACAAAAATGTGTTTTCATGAACATAAATAAATTTAATTTAATTAATATTGATACAAATAATTGCAATATTAATTAATAAATTTATAATTTATTTACTTACTTTTATTTTAACACGTAATATAAAATATAAATAATCAAATTACTCGTCCTATAATGAAACTATATTCAAGAGCATAATCTTGAATATTCTACC
>JAPDSC010001093.1:0-18008 GCA_026290005.1 Latrodectus geometricus
ATCTTGGCATTTGGCAGCTCCAACAGCTCAATGGGAAACACTTTGGATTTTCCAAAACTTTCTTTTTCCAAAGAAAGTTTTGGAAAATCGACATTCCAGACAAAAGTTCAATAGTCTAATGGACTTCCTAATTGATCATGAGCAACTTTTTACTTGGATGAAAACAGAAGAAACTTAGAAGGCAGAAAGAACTTCACCTTACAAAAGAAATTGACTTTAACTAATTAAAGAAATGGTTAGAAAATCAAGCAAATGACTTTTCCATGCATCTAGTGAACTGTGACTTTCTATGCCCTTAATGGAGCACCTGTTACTTTTAACCTTTATAGTTCATGTAAATATTTCTTTTACTTACTTTTCTTTTTGTTTATTCTAAGTTTAGAAGGGCTTAACAGCCCCTAGATGTATTTCTATGAAAACTATAAATTAAATTATCCAGCAACCTCTACCTAAACTGGTAAAGCTCATCTCGAGCTAGGTACAGGGAGGTCTGCTGGCGTAAAACGTAAAACTTATTGGTAGACAGAGTAGAAATGTAATCTTTGTGCCTCATTATTTCTTTTTCTCTCTATTTTTAATAAATAATAATATATGAAATTTTAATAGAAATATTTTTTAATAAATAATACGTTAAAAATATTTTCAAAAATATTTATGCAAGTAAATTAACAAGTTGATTCAAATAAATCGAAAAACTTATTTTTCGATATTTTTTATTTTTAATTACCATATAAACTTAATTATTTTTCATTCATCAGCAATTTGCTATTTATATAGAAAATGATAGTTTAGTTCTTGTAAATTAGCATACCTCATGAAAAATAACATATTGAAAAGATTATATTAAAAAATATTGTAAATGAGTATTTGTAGTAAAACATAAGTCCTTGATTCAATTTGCTGAGCTGCCAAATGGTTTGAAGTTGTTGTTAAGTGTTTTAATAAATACAGAACATTATAGGATTCAAGAAGTACTTTCCATAGATATTGCGCCGTACTCCTGTGCTTCCAGATAGGAAATTTGGAACACTCTGAAGCACTCGCCCAGACAGGTATCCATGAAAAAAAGAGAAACACACTTTAATAGCACAATTAACACCATCCTGTAGTTTAACTATAGCTAAGATCTAACCTATATCTTCTCCTGCAAACATCATGGTCCTACAACTAGGCCTATATAGGAATCTTGAATTCTTTATGCAATATCATATTATGTTGATCTTTAACTTCCTGGCTATATACAAATTCAATAAGAAGCAGTAACATTAATTTCGCTCATATAATACATTAAAATTTGGCTCAAATGAGAAAAACTTAGGTCTTTTCTTATGCCTTTAATTAAAATATGTCATAGGTTAGATAACAGTTTTTTAATTAGTAAGTAAATATTCCAATTGGTTATGTAAATAAATTATTAAAATAATGTTAAGATGTATTTTCTTTAAAGGTAAAATACTTTTATTTTAAATTATTACTTTAAAATTTCATTAAACAACTTTAGATTACATAACAGTTATATAATATTCTTATGATGTTGTTTTTAGCATTTAATGTTCAATTCTTCTCGTACGACAATATTTCTTCATTCTTATAAGTTATTTTATTATTCTGTTGTAAGTGTCTACAATTTCTATTATGTAGTCGATTGGAATGTGAGCGAGAAAAACAAGATTAATTAAGAAGTCAAGTGAAAAACTGCTCTATTAGTATGAGTTTTAAAATAGATTGCCTCGAAAGCATATTAGTTTGAAGAATAACGTATCATTTTTTATTGAGATCTCCTATTTCAAAAAATGTGGAAACATCCTACAAAAAACTACGAACATTATTAGTATGTTGAAGGGGACATTCTTACAATGATTAAATTATTTTTTTCATGTCATTCAAGTGTCAACAAAAAATAAATTAATCATAATTTTTATCTTGTAAAATAATTTTTGAAACAATCTTAAATTCATTCTCTAAAATAAGAAAGAAATCAAAAGCACTCTAAATCACTTGTCAAATAATAGATGTTGCAAAAAAATAATTTTATGAAAATATTATTATATTATTAAATACTTTTTAATATTAATGAAAATGCTTTTATTGAGAAATGTAAAACTCCTAATACTTATTTTAAATTACTTAGGATATTTTTCACTTAGAAAAATTGCAATGAATTTTGTTTCATAATTTATTAAAAAAATCAAATTACTTATATTTTGTCCATGGAAGATCAATCTAGCTAAATTATACATGATAGTTTATTTTAATATAAATCAAATGCAATCAAAAATTACATACGTGAAATGAAATATGCATTGCTGTTTTTGTAAAATATTCTTCTAATGATTACTTTCTAAAAATGAAAATGTGCCCCAAATAGAAAAATGTTTTCTTGATTTGACATTTTTTACGTTATAGATGATAAAGGACACATTTTAAATCATTTTAAGTTACATTTATCATATTCCTGCCAACTGCTTATCAGTGGCATGATGAATCATTTTCGTACATTCGAGACATACATTTCTCAGTAACTCTTCAAGCAACTGGTAGATAATATTTCACAATCAAAAAACAAGTTTAAATCAATAAAATTTCCTATTAATTGACAGTTAAAAAATAAATTAATAACAAGCATAAATTAATCAAAAAATTTTAAAAAGGAATCATTTTCTAATTTAAAATTTAAATCAGGAATGAAAAAGGAATTTAAAAATTGAATTATTTTAAAAACTCTTTCGCAATTATATGTAAACATATTAAACAATTTTAATTCGTTTTATGGCAGAAATAATCAATGCAGATTTAAATAAAAATAATGTTGCTCGTTTTATGAAAATTAAGATAATAATGATTATTTCTCAAAAATAAAGTAAAAAAATATATAACAAATAGAAAAACAAGTATCTAAGAAATCTAGGCCTAAAATTCTTTATAAAACTATAGTCGTGTTGAAAATATAAATATGATCTATTATTTCCGTCATATATTAATTATATAACAATGTACTGTAATATAAACTAAAAATTGATACAGTTTCCACATGTTTTTATTGTTTTTAATTAATAAGATTGTGCAGTTAGTGTTTTATAAAAAACACTTTAAGCAAAAACCACTTATTATTGCAAATTGGATAAAGTAATATATAAAATTGTAAAGACATGTTCTTTGTTTGAATAATTAATTACATAAATATTGTTATGCTATATCAATATAATTCTATCATTTCCATTTTATGCTATCATGTATTTAATCATTCCCCCCTGTACGTAATTATTAACAGATTAATGCTTTTTCTTCCCTCATAAAAGTATCTTCCATATATTATAAAATACTTAAGTTTTATTTATGTAAAAATATTCAGTTAATCAGAACATATAAAAAAAGAAATCAGATTTTTAAGGAAACATTTTTATTTTCTATTGTGTAAAATTTTCTGTAACAGCTGATATAAATTTTTCCCTCTGTGTTTTGTCATTCTCTTTTTTCACACATGCATTTACTTTTATTCCTCACATTATAATCTCTCCCTAAGCATCAGATTAAAATTCATAAAAAATACTATTTCAAAATCTTCTTTATCAAGTACTTTACAAAATTAAAAAAGTTTATTGGATAAAGTGTGTGTACAAAGCTTTTTTCGGTAGTAAATTTTTTGCCCGTCACTATTTTTTTTCAAAATTACTCTTTTTAATTCAAAATAAAAATTTCTTATAGTATTTATATATTACGGTAAGCACTTTAAAATCATTAAAGAGTTTTAAAATAATTTTTCCATATTTATGAAATTCATAAAAATTATTTACTTTAAAATTTTTGAATAAAAAATAAATGCATAATTTTTTAAATTCACTTTTCTATTTTATATATAAACTTTTATTTTTAAATTGATGTTTTTACCAAGCTCAATAAAAGTCATTGGTTCTTTCAGAGTTAACGCTGAATTTTGATTATGGTAAAAAATAAAAGCTTTATATTAAGTTATTATACATATATATATATATATATATTAAGTATATTAGTTAAATTCTTTTACAATAAGAGTTAGTATACTCAAGTTTTAATAGAAAATTTTTGCTAAATTATAATAAATAAAATTATTAATTCGAAATTTAAAATTTTCTTGAAATAATTGATAAAAGAATGGGAAATGATCCAAATAATATTAACTATCTATGCTAATATGTTATCTAATGTGCTCATATAAAACAAAACAAAGCTGTTTATTTTTGTCCATATGAATACAAAATGAAAGCTTTTATTTTGTACAATATGTTTACGATTTTCTGCTTTCAAATGTTTATAGCAGTGATAGTAAGAAAAATAAATGTATGCTCTTAATTCAAAAATATGACTGCGTTTACAGATGGATCCGATGTTGAAAGATGAGTTTAAACATTCATTTCTGCTTCCCAAACGATACTTTATCTTTCACTTTCAAATTATATGGAAAGTGAGTAGTTTTCCTTAATGTAAGATAAAGTAATAAAATTTAAAAAATAAAATTTGATAAACAGTACACATTAAGTATTAAACTTTATTTTTTACCACAATTTGCATTGTAATTATGCTTAATATGTGTTGTTGATTGTTTGGTCACAAATTGTAGTCAATAAAACGTAAGACATAGGCATTGTATTGCAAGCTAGTAATCACTTATTGTTATGTGATTTACATTTATGTTGCATCCTGCGTTAATTCATTAACGCTATTTTTTCTGAACTTAGTTTTCTATGCTTTAAGATTGTATGTGTTGACTTTTCATTATCATTCATTTTCGTTACATTCACGTTTATTTATCATTTCAGAGTATCAAAATCAAATATAAATCAAGCTAAAAGCATTATCATATTATTTCTGTATTTATGATTGGAGAAATAATAAGTAAATAATAGCTTATAGAATATTTATTTATAGCTAGAATAAATATAATTATATCAAAAATAATTAAAGCAATGGCTTCCCGTATGAAAAACGTATGTGTGAAATTTAGATTATAAATTGAATAATTTGGGTGACGTAAAATAATTGAACATATATTTTTACTCAGGTGAACTATAAAATCCATTTTATTTATAGTAAAACTAATGTTTAGAAAACCGCTTAGAATTTGTGAATTATAACAAATATAAGACTATGATTGCTAAAGACCAGATGATGTTCATTACAATTCAGTAACATAACATTACAATAAGGGCCACAGTGGCCTGGTTGGTTAGGGCATCGTTCTCGTTACCAAACGGTGGTGAGTTCGAATCCTAGCTTAGTCGAAGATCCATCATGCTCACTAATTGCGACTGGGGCACTTTAAATCCGTCAGGTTGCAATGTCCTCCATGTTCCCAAAACAAATTAATACCTCTGGATGTGGTTGGAGCAAGACTTTGGGTCTTCACTGGTTTCAATCCCTAAATTGGAAGATTCAGATGGTGCTGCCATCTATGAGCCAAAAGTCGTACTTCCACCTTCATATGAGAGTGTTCTATTAAAAAAAAGGAAGACTCTCCCTCTCTTGACTTCATTCGCCTAGTCTCTCTGACGGGCGGGCTTGGCGTTGCCAAGCGTCAATAACAACAATTCAGTAACTAGTATTTACAAATGATGTATAGAAATGTTTTTATTTCAGATAAGGAAAATTGTATTTCATGATATATTTATGTACTCAACAAAATTATGACGATCTATTCCTTTCAATACTGTAAATCAATGGAAAGCATGTTAAATACATTTCATAAAAATAGCAATACTAAATGAGATGCCAACTGGCAAGTATTTAATGAAAGTTTAGATAAAAATATCTGAAAAAGTTCAAAATCAAAAGTTATAATGTAACACTTCTATATACTTTATTATTTTTTATACTTGAAGTTCAGATGTATAAAAATAAGTTTTATTCAAAAAGTAAAAACTTCGTACTTCAATTTCCAAAATTTTCCTATAAAGTTCATTGGAAATGAAACTAGCATGCATTCATTTATCGTGGCTTAATCTGAAAAAATATTCCTTCAGATGCAATAAATTTTACTAAAACGCAAAAATTGGTATTGATCTTACCGGAGTTATAAAACTTAAAACAAATGTAAATTAAGCTTGTGAAAAAATATTAATTGGAAGAAATAAATTAAAATTTAATATGTGATTATAAGTATATATTTAAAGCATGTTTCATTTTGTATTGCACAAAATATTTTCTATGCGACGAATTTATTGCTTTTTGTAATAATTTTAGCTCTAACCTTTAAAATTTGTTAATAAAAGGAACTTCTTACAAATTATACATGTTTATTAAAAAATTAATAACCTTTGTAAAACATCTCTAAAAATGTTTTAAAAATGTAATTGTTCTTTATATATTGTTCTTAATATAATGTCTCTTTCTAACTTAAAAATTCAAAAAATGCCATAAATATATTAGTTTGGGGAAAAAGAAATCCATTATTTTTACATGAACTTTTTGTAACTTCTTTCAGATTCGCTTTGTAAAAAGGTTTAAAACAGTTTTCATGTAGATTTTCATGTCTTGTGCGAAGCTACGACTGCTAACATGCTGTCAAGTTTGATAATTTTTGATATTTTATAGACATTCTCGACGATGTTGTATCCATGCTAAGTGCATCTTTAGCATTCAAATACCCCAAACGGAATCGATGAAACCAAAATTGTGCGTAACTGGTTGTTACAGTCATATATAGAACGATAAACACCTTTCACAATTTTAGCCACCTGGTTAAAATTCAAATCATCATCGCCATTATAAAAGAAAAGCTAAAATGTATCGGATTTTCTGTTTGTTTTCTATTTTTAAAACCTTGTACTCATAACTGAATTAATCAAACAAAAAACCGCAAGAGAATATTTTAGTGTCAAATGTCATCTTTCCAATGAGCATAAATTTAAAATTGTTTGATAGATACCTCACGAGATAGCGATCACTACAGACGTCTACCGAAAAAATAATGGATAACTTTTTCCCCAAGCTAATACTTTGACAGTTTAAACTGCGTTTTTGAGCATACAGTGTGAATTAATTTTAATTAGTCTTAGAATGTATTCGATTATTATTACTGATGAGAGACTTTTGGATTAAAATTTTGCTCCACTTCTCAATTTGAATTATCTTACCAATGTTAATTTAAGACATTTTGTATAGGAGAATAAATTTTCATATTTTTACTATTTCTCTTAGAAGTTAAAAATAATCATGAAACAATAATATAAGTTTTGATAACATGTTTCAAAATGTCTTTCTTTTTACGAAAACATTTTTTTCAAACATTAAAAATTTATCACAACAAATAAAAAAAATTAGCTTTAAAAATCATTATGCAAAAAGACAATTTTTTTCAGTAATTCATGTTATATAAAATTTATGTATTTTTCGTAAGCCATCCTGAAAATTCAATTACACGAATAACTGACAATGTAAGATGCTGATAGTTTAAAGGATGTTTCTCCTTCTCTTACTCATAATATTTAACCATTTTTTTACAAAAAAGCAAATAATTTGAATGTACCATATTTTGCACTGCTCTGACGAATTGTTCTCTTTCCAAACATAATATAAAGCGTGATATAAATATAAAATGCATATGTATGAATACTTTTCTGTTTACTCTACTTAATAACATGCATTATTTCTTATCAAAAATTTTACGAATTTTGCTTCAGTGAAATTACGTTTTCTTGTTTTTGTAATATTTCTTTTCAAAGCTCGTTTGAATATTTTAAATAAAAGAATACATATCTGTATGTTTAAATAATTTTGCTCCACCATAAATACATTTATGAATGAAGAGTTTTCTCTTAAATAAAATGTATGTAATCAAAATGTAAGTAATATCAAACATTGATTGTAATTGATAATTCTTCAGATTAAATAAAATATTTTCCAAAAATCAATAATAAGAAGGAAAATTGTTTCAAGTATTCTTTATTTTGAGATTCCACATTTTTTTCTTAAACAGCTTTAATTTAAATTTTCAATAATTTTTAAAAATCTTTATGCATAGTAATTACCTAAAAATAATTTTTTATAATTGACAATTAACAAATCTTTAAAACATCTTTTTATTCAATTGAAATCAATTTTACGAAATTTATGAAAGTTTTGCGTTGCAAAGTATTATACGAAAACTAATGAATGTAATCCATATAATTACAAATAGAAATGTTTATATTGTAGCACCAAAATGATTTTGAAAAAGTATTAAAATTACCATCGTGATTTCAAGGAATTATGGAAAGTTGAATTTTCCATTAGAAGAAAATGTATTGTGTACATAATATAAGAAAACATTTTTATGCTTCACTGGAAAAAAATAGTTAATATTACCTATTTTGAAGCAACTGTTAAGTCAATATTATTGTTAAAATTACGATAAGTAGGAAAATCATAAATTTAATGATTACAACAAATGAAATTTGTCTTAAGTTATCAAAAGTTAGTTGTGTGTGTGTGTGTGATTAAGACAAAAACGCTATGGCCATATATGAACACTGCTGTTTATTCAAAATGCAATATCAAAATCACTATAGATATCACAGCAAAATTTATTTGACAGATTATCACGTTATACAGAAATTAAAGTCTATTAATTTCAAGTAAATAATTCGAATTCTCTTTTCTTTATATTATACAAATAATTTAAAACGAGATTTGCATAATCCAATTTCCATCCAGCCTAAAAGCTTAGAGTTATAAAAAATATTTAAAAATTTGTCAAGGAAAAATAGACGTCATTTCTTTGATTAAATTTCTGTAGACATAAATTCAAATTAGAAATGAAATGATAAAAATTATGATTAAAATTCAATCTTATCTGTATATTAAAATCCACATCAGTAGTTTATTTGAAATATAACAAAAAAATACATAAAATCCATGTGTTATGTTATTTGAAAAGAAATTTACCGTATTTTATTATTTTTTATTCCTTTATGCATCAGCATTGTTAAAAGGAAAATATTTAATCGAAACGTATCACAAAAACTGAAGTTCCTTTAAGTAAAAAACTCTGCTTTAATTCTATTCTATTTTAAGTCTTTGAAAGGATTTTTTTTTCAAAATGAGTAAGCTCTCTTTTTTTTCAATTGTCTATCAATTTTATTGTTCTTTTGTGTTAATATAAAAGAAACTTTGCACTCTTCATATTGGATTTGTGAAGATTTGTTGAAAGCAAAAAATCACCCTTTAGTAGATGCTCTTTATTGTTAATATGAAAATATAAGGCATTGTTTAACATGAATAAAAAACAATGGTTTCAAACTTAAAGTATGAAATTTAATTTATTTAACCTTTTTATTCGTAATATTATTGAAAAGACCTTCATAATTATAATATAATCAGCAATTTATGTAGCACATATTGTTCATATAGTTTAGTAAAAACCCTAAATAATTTTATTTATATTAAATTATTTTTGATTTATCAATCAAATTTAAAGATTTTCACTAATCAATGTGAAGCGATAGTGCTGAATCTTTTAAGTCATAGTATAATGATTCCCTTTAATGTTAAATTAAAAATAATAAGTTCAGAAGTAACTTCAAAGCATTTATTTACTATTTATTTTCAAAATTTAAAATTTCAACGAACCAGTTTGTGGAAAAATTAACAAATAACTTCTATTTAAAATATCTATATTTTTGTGATAAGAAATACAGAATAACTATAAAATTCTCAACAGAAAAATTAAACAAATGCAATAAAATTTGTCGTCTTAACATTTTGTCTCATATGATTTTACAACTAAATTTCAAATTCAGCAATCGCAAAAATTAATATAATTAATGACGTCCAAGTTAAAAATGTAAATTTTAAATAATTGTAGGAAAGGTTTTCTGGAGAAAAAATTTCAACTTAATTCCTTTTACTCATAATAAACTGATTTACATATTTCCATACTTTATCAAATATTTTCAGCATTCAATAAATAAAGGTTATTGAATGCTGGCTACTTTAACTAAAAAATAAAAAATATTATATAAATAACTTATTCTGTCTCAGTTTCTAATTCCTCAAAGTATTAAGAAGATTTAATGAATGTTCAAACAAATCTTTCTAATTAATATTTAACTCTGGTCTGTTTTAATAATTCAATAAAAACATTTGAAAAATGTTTTAATCATTTAATTAAATGCATTATTAAATACATACTTAATATAAAGAGAGAATTATAGAAATCTCTTTTTGCTGACTTATAAAAACTTAACAATGTGTTAAATTATCAAGACAACTTAAGTATAAATAAATATTATATTTGTGATTATTTTCTAGGTTAGTTTCGTTTTTATTATTCCTAATAAGATTATTTTAATGTCACCACAGCCATTCTTATTCATTAAAATTATTCGAGAGACTGATTATTAATAAAGGATATATAATAATTGAAAATAAAAGTTTAAAAGAAAGATAGAAAGCTTTTCATCTCAGTAAACATAATAAATGCTTAAATTCATTAGAATAATTTAATTATATGAAATTTTTTAAAATATTAATTATTTCTTTCAGAAAAATAAAAGAAATATAGTATAAATTTTTGTCATCATAAAATAAAAATTGTCTGTCAAGTGATTAACCATAAATATTTTTTAAAATGCATAGGACATAAATATATGTATTTAATTAGGGTAGTACCTAAATAACTTATTTTGTAGTAAAGGGAGCTCAGTTATATTTGTTTCTAAAAACAAGAAATATCTGATTTTATCTATCGATTTCTAATAGTATTATAATAGGGTTGTAACATACATTATTATAATAGGGTTGAAAATACATGAAAATTTCATCCAACTTTTTCATTTCTAAAAAGTTGATTTCCTAAATGTATATTTGTAGGTTTCTCAGTATTTACATGTATTTAATAATTATTGTTGTTGTTAATGACACTTATCAACGCCAAGCCCATCCGTCTGGGACTGGGTGAATGAAGTCAGAAAGAACGATTTCTGTTTTTAAACAGATCACCCCCCCCTTTCCGATGAAATTTTAAGTTCGACTTTTGCTCATAGATGGCAGCACCATCTGAGTATTCCAATTTAGAGATATGAAGCCAGAGAAGACTCAAGGCTTGGCTCCTAACACGCCCAGAGGTATTAATTTAGAATGGGAACAAGGAGGATATTGCATAATCAAAATGACAGTGTTATATAACTGGTGAACGACATATTTTACGTGCTCCAGTTATATAATACTATAATTTTGATCTTTTTAAGTATCATGTGAACAGCATTCTTTACCGTTTGGGTAAAGAAAAATTTATCAATCACATACTTTACAGGCCAAGGAAATATGCCAGTATAAGATAAGTCCATTTAGGACTCAAAGAATGAAGATAGTGAAAGATCTAAGCGATAAATGATATGTAAGTCCAAGTATTCTTTTTATCATGACAGGTTATGTTTAGATAATAATCTTATTTTAAGAGTTTGTTGTTTTGAAACTAACATTAGCTGAAGCCGTTGCTACATTCACTTCCATTAAAGTCCATAATTGATAGTACCCTCATAACTAATAAAATAAAATAAAATTTTTTGAGGGATTCAAGAAATGACTTTCAACTGCTTAGGACCCAGGTTCGAATCTAATTTACAGCATGGCGTTTAGAATTTTAACATTCTTTTTTTCTACAAGTGGTCAACTCGCTTTTGTTCAATAAATTAATGAAAATCTAACTATTGGAAACAAAAATTTTTACTTTTTGGAACAACCTTTTTGCTTATCTTCTATGGGAATTCTTTCACTGTTATTAGAGTTACACACGCAATTATAATAGGGTTGTGTTTTTTCAAATTTTTATAAATATAATGAAATAAATTTACTTTATCTGTTAATAGCATCTGATAATATTTCTACTTTTATGTATTTCAAGTTATATATTTTATAAAAAATTATTTTTAATTACTTTTTTAATTAATTTTTCCAGTATTTAATTAAAAATACCCCAATATCTATACCAAAGTAAATAGACCTGAATTAGAAAACCTTTATCCTAAATTAATTCTCTCTAACCGACAGAAATCAAAGTAACTCGAAGGTTAGGTCTGGATATCGTCGACTGTTTTATTTACTACTTATTCTCCATTTGTTAATCAATAGTTAAAAAATTCACATATATTTTAAAATAAAGATGGAAATTTTGAAAAGTCACTTTACTGAAACAAATTTATTCAAAAAAATCTTATTTATTTTTACTCAAAATGTATTCTTATTTAATTATTTATTAAAATAGATTTTTCATTATTTGTTAAATTAAATATTCAAAGATCCGTTGTGAAGTAGTAAATATGGCCTTCTAAATATCAAATATACCTAAATAAATAATCTAGCATGCAAATTTAAAATATTTTGTAAGCTTGATCCAAAAATATACTTAGTAAAGAAGTCAAAACCACCCAGAAAAATTGTCAATGAAAATAGAAAAAGCTTTTGTTTGATATAAAATAAAATCTAAATTACTGCTATGCCTATTTAATTCATATTTGTTTCTCAACTTCTGGTAAAAAATTCACGTGGATATCCTCCGTGATATAATATTCGAGTTGCAGGTAAAAGTAAATAACATTTTTTTGTAAAAAGAAAAGATTTTTTATATAATAAATTATTTCCAAACATAATGATAGTAAGTAAAAAGGCTTCCATTTGAACAAGTAAAAAAATTTTATTTCTTGCTATTTATTATAGTACTTTTTCTTTTTAGTATCAAATTTTTCAAATCTTCTTCAATTTTGAATGAGGTTCTTAATGGCCTTTTTATTTCATTAATTATTTCCACTCATTTTTAGTGTCCTGTGATTTTTAAAATTTTTGAGGAATTTTGTCAAAAAGGGGCAATAATTATTAATTGTATTATAGTAATTCAGTAATAATTGATAATTATTAATTGATTAATTAATAATTATCAATTATTACTGAATTTTTATGTGATCCTCAATCACGCTTTCTCTCAACTACTTTTACCTCTATAATTTACAACAGCTTAAAATCAAGAAGTAGTTTTTCACAGTTAACTATATCTTTACTGAGGCAAACTATTTCTTGATTTTGATGAAATAGCTTTGTTTGAAGTATAATTTTATTATTACTTTACAATATTTACTGGATTTATTTATTTTTTGCTGCATCAATGAAAACTGGCATTCAAATACCGATTTTTTAATTTAAAATTTAAAAATGATGTGATAATCCATTTTATTGTCATCTAAGAAATGATAAGAAAAGGATGAGATGAACATCTTTTTTGCTAAAGCATAGAGCTACTATTCTCTTTCCTCAATGATTTTTCTTCTAAAACATGAAATTAACTAATGGAAAAGTAACTTTTTTGGGGGAAAGCTTTACCTAAAATATGCACAAAGCACTTTACTAATTCATTTAAGCTTCAGAAGGGCTTATTAAAACGCCCAGATACAAGAAATAATTTTAAGAGATTATGCTATGCTATGGTATAAAGGGAATAGTATTTTAAAGAAAAAATAGGATGAAAAACATTAACGCACGTTTTTAAATTTTAAACTAATATGTTATAAGATACAATATACTCTCAATAATACATCCCAATGCTAGCTAATACACAGAACATAAAAATGAAGTCTAACTTTGCCCGGAGTTAATAAAGTACAAAAATGAGCTGGTAATATGTATCAAGCTATCTAAGATATCTTAAAATTTCAAGATTTATTTCTCTACAGATATACTCTTATAATTGCAAATGATGTATTAAGCAATTTTATTAATGTCATTTATTTTGTCTTCAGTTGAGGGAAATTAGATATATTGATTGCTAAAATCTCAAATAAGCACCAATATAATCTTTAATAAAGAACACAAGGAATATTTTATTTACTGAAAAAAAATCTTGAAATCAAAACAAAGAATTTTACACAAAAATCTCGGATGTCTTAAGTTAAACTGTTTCCTTAGAATCTTATATTTTATACGCATTGTAGTCTTATGTTTCATTGTAGTCTATATTTTGCTTGTTTTTCATTAATTTCATAGGGACGCAGTATTTAAACATGAAATAATTACTACTATTCATCATAATAAAATAAAGTAATACATGTCTATAATATATCCTGATCAGCCCTCAATACTCTATAATTACTTTTAATTTAAGGAAATATATTTTATATTTAAATATAATTTTTTATACTCATATTAAATTTAATAATTAATACTTCAATAAATGAAGAAAGTAATTAAAGAATTAAAATAACCATAATCCAACATGTTTCAGTAAAATGCATTCGTAAAATCAAAGAAACACCCTTTTGAAGAAAACATAAATGTCTTTTAGAATTACAAAGCCTGTAAAAATTTTGATGAGATTCAAAATTTTTACAGTCTTTTAAAATTTATTTATTCAAAGAAAAACAGATGCTTGTAAGCTGAAGCTTGTAAGAACCATTTTCAAACTTTTTCTCGCTCCAGGCAAATAAATTTCCTCTATTTCATGAAAGTACTTATTTTTTATTCTTTCAGTTTTCCATTTGCATTTTTTATTTAATTTTGAAAGAAAGATTTGACTTCATTGTATTTATTTTTGAAACTGTAAATTTGTGATATAAGGAAAATAGGATCCTTATCATCAATCCTCCCCTAAAATTAATAATACTAAATATATACATACATATATATGAAAACATTGCATAATTGAATAACAAATGAAAGAAAAAAGGAGGTAAACTATCAATAACTTTAGCCAAAAGCGAATGCTAACTAGAAAAAAAATTGTTTTAGTCAAAAACTAACATTGTAGTAAAGGTAGATGAAACAAAGTGTTTATTACTTTAAAAATTGCTCTGCTCTAGTGATATAAACATTATCAAAATGATTGCTGAGAAAAGGATAATAACGCACTTTGAGTTTCGTATTCCAAACAGAAAAAATAATAACAATAACAGAAAATGTTTTCTCTTTAAAAAATAAATTATCTAACAAGAGTTGTGTAATCGCAAAATAATTACCAATGAAATTTTAATAGTACAAAACATATTTGTGTCAAATCCACTTTAGTACTCATTAGAGAATTGTATTAGGAGAAGACATAAATCTTGATAATGATCAAAATATGAATAAATTTTCAATATATCCATTGAAATTGTAAATCTTATATGTTGTCTGAAACATAGAATTTATTTATCAACAAAGTGCTGATTGTGAAAAATTTATGTTTTCCAAATTGCTTATTTTTTTAGCAATTTTATTATATAAATATTTTTCTTTTTTTATTAATGCTATGCAAACGTACACATATATGTAATATAGTAAAAATAACTGTGGAAGTTTTTTAATCAAATAAAATTCTAAGATGGAAGTTATTTTTAACTTAAGAGCATGTCTTTTAATCAAATATATAAAGAAGTGCTTTTATATTTAATACAGAATGTATCTATAAGCATTTCTATACCACAATAACTGGATATCACAGTTTTATTATTTAATCAAAGTTTAAAATTCATCCTAATTCAAAGCCAATGGAATAAAACTACACTTCTTTAGTATAACGTATTTTTTTAATTCCTCAATAAATCTGTTTTGCTGTTAATTAAGAAACGAAAATTGTTAACATAATTGCTCTAAATAAAATTGCTAATTTGGCATTTTGTTTTCTGCAAGTAAATGATTGGAATAATCAACAAGCTTGTTCATCCTAAGAATCAGTCTTATTTACAAACTTGCATATTATCAAGTTCACGATTATATAAATATCATTGTCTAGTAAAAGATAAAGACATTCAATTTACGATAATATATTCCAGTTAGTTATCTTCAATACTTATAGTACGTCCAAGATGGTTAAATATATAAATGTGAAGCAAACTATAAAACTTAAGAGAACTTCTATAACATAGGACATTATTTAATCGAAATGTCTTAATAAACATTTCACTGTAACTGAATATATTCAGTTAAATTTGCCATTTGATAATAAAAACTACAACTTTCAATTTGCTCAATCAGTTTGTTAGCCTGGTAGGGCACTAATTCTAGGTTATTAGAATTTGTGCCCTACCAGGTTAAACAAACATGTTTTTAGTATTCTTATTCTAAGGAAATATTAATATAGCATGAACTTATGTGTATAAATGTTCTAAATATAAACTTCGAAAAACTTACAAAATCTAAATTACAAAATCTAATATACATTGCATTTCATTGACACAATATGCATGAAAGGGCACTCATTCAAAATACTAATAAGCAATATTAAATAAATAGTGAAACAATCCACTCTCTAGAGAGTTTCAAATAAAACTCAAGAGCATGAATATTTCATCATCGAACACATATTGCTTAGCAGACGACGGAAAAAATAGAATGACCGAATTGATCTCAGTGAATCTCTTGGGATTTTTCACTCCTTATTTGAGCAACACATATTGACAAAGCATCTGCATCAATACCAATAAAAGAACTATTCACGAGCAATATTTTATTTCTTTATATTAAAAAAATAAAACATTTTGAAATGAATTTCAGTTCAGATAATATTCTATAATGTTAAACTTAACAATGACACTAAAATATTTTAAATTGAAATTTTGATCTTTTTGCAATTAGCTTTATAGAAGTAGATAATATATACATAAAATGCATTTAACATTTTACATATTAATGTAAAATAAATACATAGGTATTTAATCTTTTAATTTATTTGGTTAGTTTCTTAAAAAATATCTTTTAGATAATTGAAGGATTATTCAAATCTCTTGAAAGAAAAGATAAGATCATAAATCCACTTAAAACCAGAAAGGCTTTCTTATGAAACTACAATATGAGATTTAATAGAAGAATAAATATATATTTAAGATAAAATATATCAGATTAGAATTTACATTTGAATATGAACATTTAAAAAAAATAATTGCGACCAAACATAATATTAATATTATCATAAATACTTTTTCGATTAATTCAAAAACAGGTCGGTTGAAAATATTCCTTGTCTTTAAGCAATTGTAATATATTATAATGAAATTTTTACACCAAAATATTTTCAATAAATTAGAAACTGGTAACACTTAAAGATAAATTTTTGTGATTTATTTTTAGCTGTTTTCTTCCCTCATTTAAAATTGCTAAAAAACTCAAAAATCTCTATTTTTTGAACCATAGTCAGGTTATGTGATTGATGACAAAATTAATACTGCTTTCTCCGTTTGATGCATTACAAAATAAATTAGTGTCACTTATAATTATTATAACAGACAAGTGATCTACGTTACATTTTGAATGACTAAAAAAGACATGTATTATGTCTAATTATATTTTATGTATTATTTGCTAAAATTATATTTTATAAGTGCACAATAATATCTATGCTATATTAAAACATATATTTTATTGTAATTAGTATCGATTTAAAACTTCTTTTTATTCCGTTTTGCTAAATATAAAAGAATTTAAGGTTTGTTTTATAATTAATGTTTTTTAAAATAAATTATTCTTTTAAAGTTAGAAAAAAATTATCTATAATTTTATTAGTACTAATGTCATGTAAGAAACTATTAAAATTAAAAAAGTAAAATATAATAATTTTTTTTTGTTATATAGATAATATGATGTTATTATCAATTGTAAATGTATAAAAGTGAAAAATAAATAAATGTATAAAAAATATTTTCTAGTGATTTCAGTATACATTATTTATTTATGAATTAATTAATTAACAATAATTGGACAGAAATTTAATCTGAGATATAAAATTCTATGAATAAGTTATATTTGTATGATTTATAATATATTTTATTATCATATTATATATCAAAAGCCTAAATGGTGTTTTTTTTTCGCGAGGCTTTCTTTGAATTTAAATTTGAAGGATTTTACTTCAAAAACCCGCTATATTCAAAGAAGATATAAATAAGAATTATATATATTTTATACACGCGTGGCAGTAGACCTTATTTGTTTGCTTTTTTATTTTGATATTATTATATATTTTGTATAATAATTTTTATTTTGTTTTGCTCATTTTAGTATTAAAATACTCACAAGAGAAATGTTACGAATTTTTT
>JAPDSC010001122.1:12388-30059 GCA_026290005.1 Latrodectus geometricus
GTCTAGTTCCTTCAGAGATTGAATTCACCTCTTCACAGAACTTTTCCAAGATTCTTGTTTGCTTTTCCTAACATTTTTCTTATCAGTCTTTCTTCATTCTTTCTCAAAATTATGGAGAAAATCATTGATCGGCATATTAGAGATAACTTGGGTAGTAACAGTGCCTTGCATGCTCTTCAATTTGCCTATCAACCCGGCAAATCTACTGAAACTGCCTTACATCAGCTAGTTTCTAAAATTGAAATCACTCTAGATAAAAAAGAAATTGCCTTGGCAACTTTCCTCAACATCCAGGGTGCCTTTGATAACACTTCCCATCTATCCATCCTCAATGCACTTAAAAAGGCAAGGATTAATCAAACCCTGTGTACTTGGACTGAGGCCTTGATATCGGATAGATATATACAAATGAGTATATTCGGTGAATCATTTGAAAAAAAGACTACTAGAGGTTGTCTTCAAGGAGGTGTTCCCTCACCATTACTTTGGAACCTAGTAGTAAATAGCCTTATAAAATATCTAAATGATAGGGGCTATTGTACGCAAGGATATGCTGATGACATTGTCATCCTTATCCTTGGTAAATAGTAGAAAATACATTTAATCGTAGGTTTCCTAACTGGGCACTAACATTTCAGAAAACACCTCCATAAAATGGGACTGTTTCAGCAAGACCTTATCTGCAGGAAATGTCATATGCAAGAGGAAACGCCCAAGCATATCATTTATGAATGTGAGGCCCTTGCCCTCTCTAGATTAACAGAAGTTAATCTAGTTAGGCATCATCCATACTAGAGAGTTACACCTAAACTCCATTAAAGGGTTATCGGACTTTATTAATAAAGTGGGTGACCCAAGCAACTGGAACTAGCAAACATTGGGTTTAGTGTTTGCGGTACAAAATGCTAGTTAAAGTAGAGGTGCCCAATGACATACAAACCCAAATCTAAGAAGAAGATCTATTTCACTATGTGTTTCTTTTTGAAATCTTGGTCTTTACAGATGAGCCATTAATAACTACCAAAATGTTATATTTATGAAACGAATATTTTTATGAAACCTTAAGTTTTTTCTATTATTTTTAGTTTTTTTTTCATAAAAATTAATTTCCACTAATAACTAAATTACTATTTAATATTACTTATTTGTATTACCCTCAATTTTTTACTAAAATTGTTCTATCATTTACAAGAATATATTTTGGATTTTTATGTTTATGAGCAGAAAATATATTTCTGTTTTCTTTATAAAACAAAAAAAAAAAAAAAAAAACTTTTTTCTACTATGATTTAATAAATTTTTTTTATCTTGTCTTTTAATAAGGGAAATAATATTTTAATTCAGGAAATTCATGTTTATTTTTTCTTCAGGTGCAACATTGATATCATGGAAACCTAATGGGAAGGAAGTACTTTTTGTCAGGTAATTGAATTGATGAAAATTATTTTAAAATACTCAAGTAAAATAATGATAAAATGTCTTAACTGAGTGATCTTAATTGCAAAAAGTACTTGAAAAATTATCTTAAAATAAACTTGATTAAATATTGAAAAATAAGATGTAAAAAAGAAATATAAGAAATATTTGGGTGTTGATTTTTATGTTTACTGCAAAATTTTGTTTTTGTGGACAGAAATTGAAGACCTGGTTTATATATATATATATATATATATATATATATATATATATATATATATATATAATATAAATATTTTAATTCATTAACTAATATACATCATTTTACTTTTGTATTTCGTTTCAGGAATTTTAAAGAGTGCAGAATGTTTTGTGGAATTTCTTTCTAGATGATGTTTAAAAAAATATATCTCATATAAATTAGTAAAATCTTTAATTTGCTTTTCTATAACTGGAACTATAGTTATATAAAGTATAAAAAACTATTTATTAGATTATATATATGTTATGTAATTACTATTCTTTCTTTCATTTTATTTTATATTTAATGTTATTTAACACTATTACAATTATGTATTTGTAAACATAAATTATTTGTGAAACTCAAGTTTTCTTTTCTGAACAATTTATCTCTGTTTATGTAAATTTAATATGATTTTAGTAACATTTTCTTAAATTGTAAGCTGCATTATAAATGTGTGAAAAAGAACACAAAGAAATACATTTTTAAAATTTGGTATACTATCATGCAAAATATATTAATTTAAATATTATCATTCTACTCATAATTCTTAAATACATTCAATTATAATACAGGATGTACTCTTATCATTAGTGTTTCCCAAGATAAAATATTTTTCAGAATCATGTAGTAATATAAGTTCTTCTATGTAATATTTCTTAATCAAGTATATTTTTATATACCATTTAAATCCAAGTGTGATGAACAAATTCCATATTTTTATCAATTAATTTTTTATGAAACATTCATGATAATTCTTAAATTATCATCAATAAAAGTTAGTAAGAATAATGTCACTAAGTGAGTCCTTTATTATTTCAGTGTTGAAGAGTTTTGAACTTGAGTGGAAATAAATGAATTTTTTATACATTTATGGTTTAACATAGAAAAAGAAAACTAATTGATTAATCTAAATAATTCGAATAAATCTAAATTCATAAAAGTGTCTTTAAAACACAGCTTGGGAAAGTAAATAAGATCATATATTGCAACAAAAACAATTTAATAAACACAAAAAGTACATACTAAAAACAAATTACATAAATTCAAAACATTCAATTAAATATTTGAGAAATATAAAAGAATTCATAACTCTATCAAAAGAGTGGGAGTACTTCTTTCCATCAAATCAAAATCTAAAGTGTCAAAAATCATACAAGTAATTGGCGAGTTTATCAATTACCACGTAGATATTATCTTTCAAGAACGAAATAGCTTCAGAATACTTTTCAAAATACTTCAAAAATTGATGTTGATCATTACCACCAATAGAAAAGGACAACTTTTTATCCTGAACAAAAGTCTAGCGTAGCTATAAGCTATAGGTGGTTTAAAATTGTCTGTTGCATTCTTGGTGAAGAAAAATTGCGTAACCTCTCTATCTTTGTGGACTAAATATTCAAAAGGGCTTTTCGCATGTGAGTTGTAAATGCTAAGGGGTTAAGGTTAAATCTCAAAAGAATATCTTGGTGCAGCTTGTCCTTTTTGGACCTTGCGCGATAAAACCCAACCAAAACCAAAAAATCAAAAGAATATCAAACATTTCTGGATACATGTTTGGACAAACATGTAGACAGTCATTCAAGGAAAGCGAATTCAAAGATTTAACAGATTCATCAAAGACCAAACATAATTTACTGGTTGGACGATCATTCCGAATGATCTCTCTATATGGTAGATAAAATGTAACTTTTTCAGCTTCATTTGGATTGGGAACTAACTCTATAATTCCTTGTTTTATATAATCATCTATCACTTCTCTGTATCCTTCAAATAGTTTGGGATTTCTAAACAATCTTCTTAACCGGTCAAATCTGGCTTCAGTGATTTCTTTATAGTTATCTTTCTAGTTTTATAGTTATCTTATTCTTTATAGTAATCTGTAACATAAATTTCTATTTTTGAATTAGAAAAAAATCTATATTCCAATTTCACGCAAACTGCATCATAAATTTTGTTTATACCTTTTTTGTTTTTGAAAGTAAAAACCGATAATTATTTTTATTTTATTTTCATGGGATTTACTTTGTCAACTAATTTTTGACAAATGTGTGCATTGAGCCGCTTGCTAACAATAAACGAATTATTTATTCACCACTTTTCGATTTCACTTTTACACAACAAGATTGTTATAATATTTCATTCCTTTCATTATGCAATACTGTAAAAATTATTGACGGCTCAACTTCTGATTCTTAAATCTCATTCTTTGACAAATTAAAACAAATAGTCTAGTTGTGTTTCCCTCCGCATGTGTTACAAGTCAGTTCCAATTTGCAATCTCTAATTCTGTCCTTTACACCAAGGTTAAAAAACTTCTGCTGAAGCTTTTAATTAATTTCTTTTTTCTTTGATGTTCAAGTTACATTTCTAAGCGGAGTGATCCTTTTTACAAAAGATGCAAGATTTATTAGTTTGAGAAACAACCGAAAAACCATAAATGGGAAATTCAGCATTTTTCTCCTTAAAGGGTGCTCTCAAATTGACCTTGAGTTTTACAATTTTGTTATAATAATGATTGTTCTCTAGTATTTTAAGATGAAGAATAAAATAAAATTGAAATGAAATTAGGATTTCATATATGTATGATTTTATAAATATAGATATATTTATCCGCTTTTACTTTCAATATAGTTGATAAGATTCTTCACTAAGAACTTGCATCAATATATTTTGTACAAATGCAGTTTATATGCATATTAACTGTGTTTCATCCATGCTCTAAAAGTTATTTTTAGATTTACGTTCACTAGTGAGCTCTTTATTTTCTAGTGTTTCTTGAAATATGTTTAAGGACTTAAAATTGTTTAATCTTTTGATTGCTTTACAAAATTCTCATTTCTTCAGTTGCAATTTTTTATAATGGGAATATGACTGATCTGCAAATATGATTTTTTGCTAAAATTATATTTAATGCTTCAATAGAAACTCATTCTTCTGAGTTTTTTCAATTCAGATTTACTGCCAGAAATAGTACATTGTTTACTTCCCAAATATTGGGAACATTTAAAAATACAACAACAAACCACTTATTAAAATTTTTCTGCTATAAATACAGTATGAAATAATTTTACATTAGGTGCCTTTAGTATTTATAGAGTTATAATCTAGGAGTGCCTCTTATTTTTTGATTCTGAAGTTTTCCAAGTGCTTAGAACTTACAGTGTTTTTAACTATAACACATTTATTTCATTTGGGTATGCTTGACATGATCGGGTGTCCCTAATGATTAATTTAGATTTACTCATCAGTTTTGACCAGAAAACTTTCTTCTTTTTAATTGAAAGAATTCAATAGAAAATTAGTTTTCTTTTCTAATTTCGTGTTGTTATCATTGGCCCAAAGCAGAAAATGGCGTACAGATTTTAACTGCATATTTTGACGAGAAAGAAATTACACTTGAGCCGGTTATTGAATATAATCCAATGTTTGTTATATTCCTTTTAACTATTGATTAAAAAGAATTGACTTATCAGAAATTACTTAAAAAGGAGATTGAGATGATGAAAAGAAATCCATTTCCCTCTTGAATTGTTTAAAATTAAAGACAAGAAAGTTACCTCATCAAAACAACACCTTGTTCAAGTGTGTAAAATAGTTGTCATATGTTATTTTAAGTGATAAGGTTATTCAAGAATGACTCTAAGTTCCTGATATTTCTCATATCCTTGATTTCTTAACTTTATGAAGTATGAACAAATATTCAAAAATAAATAATAATAATAATTGAAAAAATAAAGCAATTTATGAAGAAATACTTGAGTTCCTTTTTTATCAGTTGGATTTTTGTTAAAGAATATTTCTGTCATACTTAATACTTCTTAATCATTTTTTTAGCAAAAATTCTAAATTTGATAATAAGAAACCTATAAGAGGTGGAATTCCTGTTATCTTTCGTAAGTACATTGAAGATTTTTCATTGTTTCATTGTGAGTGAATTAAACATTTTATTATCCTATTTATATTTCTTTTTAATTTGACATTAAATTATTTTGCTCAAAAGTGTTTTCTTATTACTTAAAACTAATGATACTTTTTATTTTCTTTAAAAAAAAATGTTTACAATAATATTTAATGAAAATTATCTTAAAAAATATTGTTCCATGTAAAAAAAGTATTGGTTTCAAAGAATATTGATATCCGAGTTAATTACTTCTGAGTAAATATTGACTAAATCTATGTTAATTACAAGAATGGAAAATAATTTAAAAACATTTTATATGTTTGCAGTGACTGATTGTTTTAAAAAAAATTCATAAGCAAAGTGCTATAATCATTTAATAAATTATGAATTTACAAATTAGGAAATGTGGAATATTGATAACTGAGAGTTAAATTTGCCCATTTAATGAACCTGTAAAATTTTAGACTAAAGGCACATGCATAATATTCACAGTTAATATTCAAGTTATATCTTCACATCTTGAATGGGACTATATTTTTACTATTTATCTTTAAATTCAATAAAGATCTTTGATTAATAATTATGATATTTTGGTGTCAGAAGAAAATCTTTCAACTGATAAAATAATACAGCATTTATTATTTGGTGTGAATATCGATATTACACAATGCACAGTCATTAAAAAAGACATTTCATTTTTCTTATGCCTTTCTGTTATATAAAACATTTTTTGTTTTCTTCTGAATGAGTGTTTGATTAGGAGTTATACTCAATTCTTGAATTATTGTATTAAAAGTTATTGTGTTGCAGAATAATCTTTTTCCTTTTGATAGTCTGTAAGTATTTTTAAGTTAAAGGTTACTTTATTTGACTAAGTTGCTTACAATAAAAGATATGCTTTCACAATTCGTCTAGAGTTTAATTCTACAAAGTCAACGATCCCTAAAGTAATCTCTCAAACACACAGAAGTGATTTTTTGGCCTCTCATCCAAAGAAAGGTGCTGCTCTTTGAATTGTCACAGAGAGATAATTTTTCATATTTAGTGGTCAAGGAATGCTTTTATATTGTGGTATTGAAGCAATAAGATTCCCTGAGTGTAATGGATCAGTCATCTTTGTTTCCTTCCCATAGATTATACTTGACCCAAATACCCGCTGTTTACTTTACCAATCTACTACAAATGTGTTTTGATGGTCAGTTATAGGTGATCCAGAATGTTTGATTCTCTTTTATTGTCTATCATAGGTTTACTTTTCTTGATAAGTCATTTTCTGAAGCTGTTAGTCTTGAGTAATATGAGTCTGGAAGATCGAAATTTGATAATTAATAATCTCATTTTTTACCAGATTTTATCTTTGGAAAACAACTTTTGGCATATATGTACATCCAATTTACTTTGATAAACATGAGCGGTTTTTTTTTTGGTAGCAACTGTCACATTACTACCTTTGTGAAATTTGGAAACCATTATGCTAGATACGAACCTCTTCTGCATTGCTTCATAAATTGTGAAAACCATATTTATGAGTAAACAAATAACTCTAACTTTGAAATCTCTTTCACACAAATTGGTAGTACATTAGGAAGTGGTCTATTGTTACTGAATATTAACTTGCACAAAATGTTATTATTTTCCAAAATAAGTCTTATAGTAAATAATTTATTAAATGATATAGATAAAAAAATTCAGTTGTTTTAAAATTTTTGTTTTCCAGTTTTAAAAATTTATTTTTATTGCTCTGTACATTATTTTTTTCTTAATTTTTCTGTTTCAATTCAATGCTTAAAATAATATATTTTTGTTTCAAGTCATGATTTGTTTTCACCAAAAAACAAAATGAGTTTAATAGTTTTCACTCCTGCTAATTCTAATACTTATAAAAGTAACAATTTGAAAAAACTAAATTGTTTTGAAGATAAATTAGTTGCTTTCTATTTACGTTTTAGCTCAATTTGGGCCTTGGAAATGTGGTCCTCAACATGGATTTGCTAGAAGAACAATGTGGACTATAAAAGAAGATGCCTGTGAAAAGGTTTATAGCTATTTTTGTTCTGCATGATTTAATCAAATTTCCTACTATCAATTTTTTAAAAATTAATTTAAAAATATGATACTCATAAAATGATTTATACTTCCTTTTGTTTTATATTTGAAATAAAAGTTAAAATGCAAGTTGGTTTTCAAAATGTTGAATTATAATTAGTCGAAAATTTATAATTTGATTTTGTTTTCGGAAAGTTTAATCTACATCTTATTCAGTATGTGGTTATCTACATCTTATTCAGTTATATGTGAAATCATTCTACATCTTATTCAGTTATATGTGAAAAATCCGTATTATTTTCAATGCATTATATGTTATGCATTTTTTTTATCATATTGTTTTAATTTTTTAATAATAAGTAGTGTTATAAGATCCATAGTTAGACTATATATATTATTGCACCAGTTTCTTAATTTTAAATCATTTTGATTGAACTCAATTTCTATTAAAGTATTCAATTTCAAATACCAAAGTTAATTAGTGTTTTATTTATTTACCTATTAATAATTAAATATTTCAATGGTTTTTATCTTATTAGAAATTTTTAATTATATACATAGAAACTTTATTTTATAAAATTATATGTTTTACTATTTATTAACAATGAAAGTATCTTTTATTACAAAATATACTTTTTTTATTTTGTAATAAAAGACATTTTTAAGAAGAAATTACTCTTTTATTTGTGCTATTTATATTTTTTAATTATTTAATGTGAAAGTCTCATTTTTTATAATGAGTGGTCTATTAAAATTAGATTGCAGTCTATATTGAATCTAAAGAAACACAATATTATAAATAAGTAATATTGTTTGTAATGCACAAATGATTATTTATATTCTATAATAATTGGTTTCATTAAGATGATTTAAGCATAGAATTATATATATATATATATATATATATATATATATATATATATATATATGCTTACCTAATATATTGCACTAGTTTTGGAAAAATTTATTTTGTGTCTGATTTTGCTCTTGTTATTAAAGACTTTATAACCGAACTGTTATCAATAATGTTTCATGTTTTGTTAATCAAACAATATTTTCTTATATTTATTTTTGTGTTAATGAAAGACATAGTTGGATATTTTTATACATATAATAATGATGAAAATGAAATTAAACAAATCAAATCCTTCAAAGTAATGCAAAAAAAAAAAAAGTGTTAAATAAGTGTTTTAAATACTTATTGTATGCATTCTATGATCTCTTAATAATAAATTTTAAGTCAAGAATGCTTTTCTATTTAATTAATATTTTAATGTTTTACACTTGTTATTTTTAGGAGTCTGATACAGTGACATTTATGCTAAAAGATTCTGAGTATACAAGAGAAATGTGGAATCATAAGTTAGTTTTGCATATTTGTTATAGAAATTTGACTATTGAAATTTTTGATTACTTTATTTAAATTATTTCATTTCTTAAATAAATTCTAAAAATCTATATTTGAAATTTCTAAAATAGATTTGTGATTTTTAATATGCTTATTCTTATACTCTGCATTAATATACTAAACATAATAATTTGTTTTTAATAGAAAATTGAAAGTTTTAAAATCAAAAATAGTGTATCGTATCTGATTAAGGCAAATATTATAAATTATAAAATGAATTTATTAAATTGTCTTGAAGTAACAGGAATTTTTAAAATCTGTTTTTAAAAAAGGATCTGTTAGTTTTTATAGTAAGATTATGTGTTCTTTGGCATTTACATTTGTTTGAAAATCTAAATTTGTTTCTAAATTGACACAAATAAACCCAAGGCATGAAAAAATAGACAAACCAGAAAAAGAATTAAAAGAAATAAAAAATTTCCTTGACAAATTATCTTTAAACACAATTGGACTGATGATTGAAATGTTTTTGTGACAAATGACTGACGAGAAAAATCCTGACTTATAAGGTATATAATTAGACTCTTAGTTGCATAGGCAGATTTACATTATCTGCCTGTACTTTGTACTGAGTACAAAGTTGTTTACAAGCTTTTGAAGCATTTCTGTTGTAGTGCCAATTAGAATTGTTTCTGGTAAATTGTGATGTGCTGTTAAGTATTTCTTTAGAGTATTCCATATATGTTCAATTGGATTTAAATCCAAGAAATCTGCTTGCCAATATTGATGTTGAATGTCTTTATTTTCCAACAAATTTGCGGCAATCATTGTAAGAGGTGTAACTTTGTGGGCTTCTTGAAAAGGAACTGAAGATTAGAAACCATATCATCTAAAAATTGGATGTGAATAAAAAAGATATTTTCATTATGTACTAATCACTACTAAACAGCATTGGAAGATGTAAAAGCAGCATCTGTACAGAACATAATACCACTTAAACAGTTACTCCACTACCTCTAAAGTGATTTCTTAGATGATTGTTAAAGTTATATTTGTATTCCCCACACTCTTTAAATTGGTAAGTATTTAGAATGATATTAAATTTGCTTTCTTCCATGGAAAAAAAAAGTTGATCCCATTTTTTTATATCTTGATTTCTGGTTTCTTCAGAAAAATAGAAAACACTGTCTTTGATATGCTAGTGTTATAGACACTGTTCTAATTTGCATGCAAATAAATCACTTTGGGCAGCTTCTTGGTTTTATTAAAATGTGATATTACTAATTTAATTGACCTGCCACACATCTCTTCTAATTCTCCCTCTGTCTTTTTTTCTATTCATTCTCACCTGTTGGTGATACAAACACCACTGTGGTGTGTGTGGATGACAAAAAGGAAATTTTAAATAACTTTTAATGTCTTATGAAATACTTTTAAAGCTCATGAAACAAAATTGTAATTGATGCTAAATTCTACAATCACATTAATCCTTTGAATTTCCTTCAATTTCCCAATAATACAACTTTGGATGAAAATCACAAAAAATGTTGCAAATAAAAATATTAATGTCCATTGGACTTATCACACTGGGCAGTAACTCATCATTACTTAAATTGATGATAATTATATATAACTATTGTATGAAATGAATGTCATACAATAGTTTTGATAGAAATATTGGGCATAAACTGCTAGTTTAATACTTTTTTGACACATATCCACTCTGCCATGCTGCAAATATTTTTATACTTTACAGTAATTGAATCCTGTCAATCTTCCAATCGCTCCTTTAGTCCATTCCACTGGAATATTATACTGATTTGACATCATCCTTATGTTTTGCATATCTGTAGTTTAATACTATTTTGAAAAATTCATTTTGTTTAATGACTCAATAATGAAAAATATTTAAAGACATTACTTTGTTGTTTCTAATATACTTAATAAATTCTTAGTTGTGTAATTAACCATACATATGAGCATGTATAATAATTGAGCAGTTCTGGAAGAAAAATTTATTTGTTGGTGTAATGTTATTTTTTACTGATATAGTTTAATTTATATTGATATAACAGTACTTTTTATATTGGTATGATTTTTGTTTGATTTAAGCATAAAGTATATGCTATAAAGGATGGATATAAGCATGACTATTATTGATTTATTTAATTTAATTTTGTTTAATAATCTTTTTCAAAATTAATATCTATAAAAATCAAAACAAAATTTCTTTATATATATATATAGATTCCAGTTTGAATATACAATATCTTTACTGAATGAATCAGAAATAAAAATGATTGCTGTGATAACAAATACAGGTATTTAAATGTTATAAGTTATTTAAGTCATTGATTTATAAGATGTTAAATAGCTTAATCATTGTTTAAGTTGATTAGTTGATTACTCACATGTTATATATTTATATTATTGACTTTGAATCAATATTTATTATAAATGTATGAACTTAGCTTAAATTCATATGCATTTTAATTTTTTAAATTTAAATTTTGCTTTTATCATAATTATCTAAATATGTTACATTACAATCATTTATAATTGAAAGAACTATTCAAAATGGGTATAAAATAGTATATAATCTGTAATATATTAATTATGTGAAAATAATTCTACTATAATTTATTTGTCATTAAAATTTTTTTAGGTAATACAAGTTTTAACTTTACATTCCTTCTCCATACTTATATTTCTGTTCCTGATGTGACCCATTGTAAAGTTAATGGCTTAAAAGGATGCACATTTATCGATAAGGTATTCAGATTTTAGATAGTAATCTCTATGTTTCTATCAAAAACAATTGATTCAAATTATATTTCATTTTTCATATAAATTTGTTTTGTCTTATAGTATTGTAAAGGGGAAATTGTAGCTTCTCATAAATGATATATATATATATATATATATGCTGGTAATTATATAAATAAGGGAAATACCTATTCATAAAAATATAATTTTTGAATGCAAATTAACTTCAAAAACATTAAAATAATATTTTTATAAATAAAAATGTATCTATTCTGATAGTATATGGTCGCTTTAATAAAGTTCTGTAAGTTTTAGATATTTTAAAAGTATAATGACCGGGTAGATTTTTAAAAGACCAAATCGTAAAAGTCTGTCTAGCTAGAGCAAGTTTGATTGAAACATCCCAATGTTTAGGTATTTCAAGAAGTATAGTGAATGATTTCTTAACAACATGCACTTACTGTAGCAAGACAAGCTCAACATAGCAAAATAGTGAACAGAAAAAGAAGCTAAATGAAAAAAACCAATGGATATGGAAGCAAATTATAATGTCTAATTGTAAACAACTGCAACAAAAGTGGGTGAAGAGCTCAATCAGCATCTGTATTCTTCATTGTCAATGATTACAGTTAGAGAGCATCTTCATAAACAGAAGATTGACTGCAGAGGAACAATTCCCAAACTACTTTTCACAGTTAATCTTAAATGTTATCTACAGTGATGTCACACTGATAAATGGAAGAAAATAACTGATGAATTGTACTTCCCTTTTTCCTACAATAGGAAAAATGCATGCCTGGATTACATCTGCACAAATATATCGTTGCTAGTATCTCCTTCCAACTATCAAGCATGGAGGTGGATCTGACATAATATGGCAGCCATGTTATAGTTTCCTGCTGGATTACTCATAACATAGAAAGAAAAGGTCAATGAGAAGAAAACAGAAATTTTAGATTATCAGATCCCTCCTATGATGCAGAATGTTTCCTGTACAAAATGGAATTTTCAAGGATGATAATGCATTCATCCCTTCAGTGAGACTTGTTCAATCATTGTTTGGTGAAAAAGAGAATGAAGTTGAACTTTTATCTTGGTCCACACAGTCACCCAACTTCAATGTAATTGAAGCGTAAAGATCTATTTTAGAGAGTTCAATACAGAATCAATATCCTTCACTGACATCTCTCCTAGAACTTTCACAATATCTCTCTGAAGAATGGTAGTGTTCAGTACTTGTGGAAATCGATTCCTAAGGGAATCCAAGCTGCATTCGATTAGGAATAACATAATGCCAAATGTGGTCCTACACCATATTTTGGTAACAATGAATTTTTTATAAATCTAAGGTGTTATTTTGATAATCACCTGTATATTATATATATATATATATATATATATATATATATATATATATATATATATATATATATATATTTTTTTTTTTTTGTATTATATTCATATTTATTTGTATATATGTAACAAATTTTAAATTTTTTGTGGTAAAACAGGTGCTATAAAAAGTTTTTAATTTGATAAGATCTTTCAAAGAGTTGTTTTGAAAGAGCTCTTCAATTGAAAAATGTAATTTAATTCATTAAAAATTGAGAAAAATTCCTTCTAATATATTGTACAAAGTGACTTCAACATAGATGATAATGTATGAACTTTCTTTATTTATTTTTAAATTCTGTTGAAATTTTTAATAGAAATTATGTAAATTCATTTATAGTTCAAAATAAAATTTTCATATTTATTACAAAATTTCAAATCAGATATATCTAAGTAAACTCAATAAACTAATTCAATATTTTGATTTTGTGATAATTTTAATGTTATAATATTTATATAATTTGACGCACAACTTTTAACTATTATATAAAGTTTTTTAAAAATATTTTATTTATATATTTTACATATAATTGATTACAAATTTTTATGCAAAGTAAAAGACTTGATTGATTTTATTGTTTTAATGAATTTGATATCTAATTACAATTTTCTACATATGTATGATTTTGTTTTTGTTTTACTGGAAATTGGATTATGAGTTAAAATCAAAAATGTTTTCTAAAGGAATTGTTTTGTTGGTTACAAAAATCTAAAAGTAAAATATTTCCTTTAAAGAAAGTTATTTAGAGAAAGCTCATCAATAGAAATCCCATAGGCAACAAAAATGTAAATAATTTTTTTTAAACATTTAGTTGTATGAATATCATAAACGAGGTTCACTCTGAAATTTTTGAGATACAACTAGATTTTTAAAGTTATACTTACAAAATTTTAGGTATGTTCAAAGTAATCTCCTCCAGCATCAATGCACTTTTGTAAACGAATTTTCCACAGATTAAATGCCTCAAGCCATTCATTTCTTGAAATAGATGAAAAAAGTGCATTTATAGCTACATCAATATCTTCTTCAGAAGGAAAACGACGTCCACATAAGTTCTTTTTTAGATTATAGAATAACCAAAAGTCGCACATAGCTAGATCAGGTGAATACGGTGGATGTTCGATGACTTTAATTTGTTTTTGTTTAAGAAACTCAACTGTTAATCCTGCTGTATGTGAAGATGCATTGTCATGGTGAAGCATTAGTCCCCTAACATTCAGTTCTTGTAGAATTTCTGGAAGACATTTAGTGGTATACCAGTTTGCTCTTACTGTCATCTGTCCTTCCAACTTGATGACTTTGACCAATCTCATACTTCTGAAGAAAATAGCATACATCACTTTTTTCAGTGCGTGTCTTTTTTCCACCATTGTTTGTGTGGGATCATCTTTAAAGACCCATACTTTGCTTTCTTGACGTGTTGGAACGTCCAAAAACGGTATGTACGTTTCATCACCTGTTACAATTTTAGAAATGATGAGGTGGCCACCATCATTTAGCAATTTTAGAGTTTCTTTACTGATTCTGACACGCTCCTCTTTTTGGTCCTCAGTTAGATTATGGGGAACCCAACGGCAAACTACTTTTTTCATATGTAATTCTTTATGAATGATTTTGTGTATGGCTGCGGATCCAATGTTAAGTTCCCTCTGTATCATTTGATAAGTACAGCGATTATCATCCATTAACATTTTTCGTATGGCAGACACATTATCCGGGATTGCTGCCGACAGTCCCCTTCCTGTGTGTTCTTCATTCTGAATAAAATTGCGACCTTTTCTAAATTCTCTAAGCCATCTGAATACAGTGGCACGAGCTGGAGATTCATCACCAAATGCTAATTGCCACCGTTGAACGCATTCTTCTTGATTTAATCCTGCTTTAAAATCGTAGAAAATCATAGCGCGAAAATGTTCTCGCGTCAACTTCATTTTCTCTTCTGTTTAAAATTTATTCTACGCTAAACAAGTTGAAGTAAGTCAGTGAAAATTCATCTTTTGTGTTAAAATACTTTGTAAATTCTCATCTGTGCGTATCTCAAAAATTTCAGAGTAACCTTCGTATTATATAATTCTTCTTTTACTTAACTGTTTGTTATCTAATGATTGTAATTAAATAACAAACACGATAAAAAATTATTTAATTTTCTTAATAAATTTCTTACTTCCAAAATACATGTTATTATATGTCAAATTTTGTACTCATATTTTGCTGGAATCTATTTATTTATATAAAATTAATAAAGAATTATTTTGTTCTTAGATTTGTTTCAAAGTTTTTAATGTTTTGTAATAACTCTTTTAAATTAATAAAATGGAAATTAAAAATAATTAAAATTGGTACTAAACGAAATGAAATTTTAATTTCGGTTTAAAATTTTCTGATTGAAGATTTACTTTGTGGAAATTTGTTGTTTCTGATCTTTAGTTGTCATGACAAAATCAAATCAATTCCATAAATCCAAAAATTTACAGAAAAGCTAAGAAATCAATTTGTCTGTGGAAATTTAAATGTATTATATACTGAAATATAAGAGTTATAAAGCATTAATAAACACTTCTTAGGCTTATAAATAATTAAAATACTTTTTCATTTTATTTTGAAGAAATCTGCTTATAAATTTAAAAATATATTTAAATCAAGTCACTGTAGATGTACTTCGCTTATAACTTTTTATTTATTCAAGGTTAAAAATGGTACACTTGGGAAAGAGGAAAATGAAGAAGTCATCCTTAGTGAATTCACTGACAGGTAAGGGAAAAATAAACAGTTAAAATCATATAGTTTAAAATATAAGCAAATATTCAAGTACTTTTAATTTTTCTGAGATAATTAATTTGAGATTCATGATTAATTCTTGTTTTATCCCTAATATTATATTTAATAAAAGATTGATACATTTAAATGAAAAAAAATTTACTATATAAAATGTTCATATGTTGAATATATTATGTGTCACATGAAATTGTGTTTGATAAATTATGTTTGATTGAAATGTTTCATATTATCAGAGTTAATTGTATTTGTATTACAATTCTATCTGATGATGCTTTGACATTTGATAAAGTTTACAATATTATAGTTTTAAAGAATGGTATAAATGAAGCGTTATTGTGATATAAATGCATTTATATCACAATAATGCTTCATTAATTCACATAATTGTGATATGAATTTTTTAATATTGCATTAATTTGATATCATAGAGTTTAAAGTTGTATTATTCATGACATATGTTGTGTTATTCATGAAATTATTTCCGTGAAAAAAGTTTTTCACCAAATTAGTTATGTCATGATTTTTAATTTTTTGGAATCATATACTGAAAATCTGATTTATATGCTGTTGTAATGAAAGCCAACAAACTCTTTGAAGCTGACAATTATTGTATGTAAAATTTTAGAATATATAAAACAAATTGACACAATTAAATATTTAGATTGTCATAAGAATGCTAAAATTTCTTATGTTTTCATGAAATTATTTGTAAATTAGCATATTGTTTTTTTTTTAAATCAAAAGTTTTCATCACTAATAAGCACATTTTATAAATGGATTCACTGAATTTCATTTATATCATAATAATTTTTTTTCTCTACAAAATTTGATAGCCTAAAATTGAAAAGCCTTTTGTACTAAACAAATTGAAATAAAAGTCCTAACTTAATAAGCTATTTTTGTGTTATTTTTGAAAAGAGAACTATGTATGAAGTTATAAATGTTACAAAATAAGAATATCTTCATAAATTTAGATTATGCTATTAAATTTTTCAAACAATTAGTTTTTTGAATATTGAGTCTACATTTTTAAAAAATATTTCAAATATATAATATATTGTGAAGAAAAATCTTTAAAATTTATTAGTATAATGTTAAACATATGAATTAGATTTGAAAGCTGGGTAGATATTTCTTAAAGCCTATTAGTATTCAAGGTAGGGGAAAAAAAAAAAAAAAAAAAAAAAAAAAAAACAGGGTATGTTTTTGGAATTTTATATACCTGTAAGAAATCTATTTTTTTAGTTTAATATATTTTATTTCTTAAATTTAGTTTGTAATTTTTAAACAGAAAGCATAAGTATTTTACTATATAAAGTATTATATAGAAAAGATTTGGTGAGTCCTATATAAAGATTTGCATGAGTTGCATTTATCTAAGGAAGTTTTGACAGATCATAGGATTTAATATTCGTAGGGAATTTTTTTAATAGTCAAAATAATGATAGCGACAGAATGAAGTTAAATAAACTACATATAAATGAAAAATCATCAAAAATTTTAAAATATATTATAAAAATATGTACATGTTAGAACTTTGTTTCTTTTGCCTTATCCTGTGAAAACTTTGCTATGTTGTTAAACAACTCATGATATTTAGTGGGTGATATGATCCCTAGATATTGTAATAAGGAAAACTGCTATTTGTCAATAAATTTAAATATTGTTATAATTCAAAATAAATATCAGATATAATATATTAAATAAGAAGATAATTCTTATTTAATATATCATATCTGATATTTATTTTGAATTATAACAATATTTAAATTTATTGAC
>JAPDSC010001136.1:0-11472 GCA_026290005.1 Latrodectus geometricus
GATTCATAAGATTTTATTGGTGCAAAAGTAGAATATTCAGAGTGCAACGTAAATATGTTCTCATTAATGTCTGTAAAACGCTTGCATAAAATGCAGGACAGATACAAAACTTGAATTGTTCTCACTTCAGTAATTAAATATACACTTTGATGAGAAGTTGTTACGCCAGATTAGATCCACAATAACAAATCCAATCTTCAGCGAACCTGCAGACATTTCTTTTGGCTCGTTTGTTCCATCGGAGGAAGTTTTCATCCGCCAGAAATTTATCTGGAATGAAGTAATATAATTAGAAAGGAATTAATTTTGTTCTTAGAGGTAAAGATAAATTTTAAATTCTTATTTACATAAATATGAAACACATATTGAAATTTGTTTTACAATTCAAGTTTTTAACATGATGTTTTGAACTTATATTAAAGCAATCGCTTTATGCTATCAGAAATGCAGAAACAGCTGTGGGGAAAAATATGCAATTTCTTTTGCATAATCACCATTTTTACGTTTTTAGCAAATATTGTTATTGTTTTTTTCAGTTAGAAAGAAATAAGAGATTTGTATAGAAAAAATATAAATTCTTGAAAATAATTTGTATCTTACGAATAAGACTAAACTCACTTCTGGACTGACATACAATAATACATAATAATTAGAAAATTACTTGAGTTTCTAAATAATTACAGTTAGTAATTACAGTTTTTTCATAAATTATTTCTTTTTATTGTTGTCGTGTGCCAGCCAGGCAGGCAATATGGGGTGCGCTGCTCCACTTTTCCAACTGAACCCTATTTGGTGTGGAGTCCGACTTCCTCAGTACACACATGCCATAAGTACCCGTTTATAGAGTAGGCAACCATTCACACACAAAGAAAGGACAAAGACAAGAAAGAAAGAGAGAGAAAGTACCATGCCCGAGCCAGGATTCGAACCCAGGTCCCACCCATGTGTAGTTAGGTACGCTAACCACTAGACAGGTTGGGCGGCTTTTTCTTTCGATTAAATTATTTAATAGAATTTTTTCTTCCTCATACTTAAGTGGTGGATTTACGAAAATTATTCATTTTATTTAAAAGAATTATCTTAAAATGAAAAATGTTTTTAAAATTCTAAACGGAATTAAATTTTTTTTTAAAAAATGTATTCTTTATTTTTCCTAAATTAATGTACTTTATTTATAAAGAGTAAAATATAATTAATATTCTTGCAAATATGTGAAATAACAATTTTTTGGTTGAATTATATTTTTGAAAAGAAATGTACTAAGTATACACTTGGAAGATCATTCCCTAATTCGTTTTAAAACACATGGCCGGTCACAGTAAATGCACCACGCTGAATGAATCATGCAAATAACATGCAATTTATAACCTGCATTAGAGTAGGTAAGGTACGCAAATGATTAGAATTTCAGCTCAGACGCACAATACGCTCGCCTGTGGAACGCTTTTTAAGGCCTGAAGATTTCATCGATTTCAAGTTCGGCAATTGTGTTTTTCTTATGATCTTTTTCAAAAAACAGTCATTTATGCATCGTAGAAAACAGCGATCATTTTGTGATGAAGTATCTGAGTTCGACAGAGAAAAGATAGTGGCCTACGGAGATTGTGAATAATCTTTCAGGGAAATCGGCAGTTGTGTTGGATGAATCCAAACAACTGTAATGCGGATATCTGATCCATGGATGATCCACCTACGTGTTTCATAGCATCCACCTCAGTTCATTCACACTTCAGATGATGACAGGCAAATTGTGCTCATGGTTGTGACAGATATCATCATCACATCACGAATCATAGAACAGAACATTCACTCTGTAATGCATCATCCAGTGTCTAAGCGTACCATTCAATGCCGTTTACAGCAGAGTGGTCTGTCCGCAAGACGTTCATTGCTTCATCTACCCTTGACTCAGAACCAAAGAGATCTCCACCGCCAATGGTGTACTGAAAGAAGTGTGTGGACGGCAGAATGGGATGAAATTGTCTTTACTGACGAGTCACGCTTCTGTCAGCAATACTAGAGTGGTCTCATTCGAGTTTGGGGACACCGGTGAGTGAGGATGCTAAACAACTGCGCTATTCACAACTATACAGGTCTTGCATCGAGTATTATAATATGGGGTGTGTATCGTATATCACTCTCGCACTCAAGTACGAATTAACAGTACTTTAAACAGCCTGCGCTACATCTCCGAGGTATCAGAGTCTCTTGTTCTTCCTTACTTTCAAAGATTGCCCACAGAAATATTTGAACAGGATAATGCACGATCGCACGTTGCACGCATTGTCAAAGGATTCTTCGTCACAATCCTATTGAGTTGGTTTCCTGGCTCACTCACTCTCTGGATCTTTCGCCGATAGAAAACATGCGGTCCATGGTTGCTCAATGATGATTGGACCAGAGTATTCCCCATCTGCCAAACCAGATTATTTTTGATATTGCGTGGAAGCTGCTCGATATGCTATTTCCCAATAACACATCCAAAGTATCTTTGAATCAATGCCAAGGTGTGTGGCAGGGGAAAACTCCATTAATGACAGCACTCTGGATACTAATTTTAGTAGGAACCACACTTCACATAAGTCTATAAATTGTATCATTTGATACTTGGTCAATATGTTACCAAGAAAATAAATTTTGTTTTGTTATCTCTAGTCTTTCTTTATCTTCCTTGTTCTTGTTGCCATATGGGTGGCCAGTAGTGCATGTTAAGACAATTAAAAAAGGTTTCTATTCTTAGACCACATTGATCTTTCATATTTTAATTTTAGAAAAATACAAAATATTTACAAAAATAAACTCAAAGACATGTGTATTTCAACTTACTATTACTTTCACATGAAACAAATCAGTTCATTTAATACATATACTACATATATTAATAAACACTCGACATAAAAATGTAAAAATTCACTACATTATTGCACATATAATTAGTACAAAAATCTTAAGTACATGTATATTCCTGCTTACCATTACTTTCACATGGAACAAATTCTTTCATTTCCCGTAAAATTTCTGACGTTCTTTCAATGTCTCTAAAGGAAAAAGTTTTTACATGCATTTTGTAATATTAGAAAAAGTAATGCTTGAGTATATTTACAGAATATATATAAAAAAATAAATTAATTAATTAATAAAATGTTTTTATTGAAGCCATTTAAAAATATTATTTTATTAATATTAAATTCTATAATTGATACGATGACAATTATAGAAATATTGTCAGTTTTGATACAAGTAATCCGACAATTTAGTACTGTTTTTGTGGCACAAAAAAAAAAGTCTTCAAATTTTCAAGCATTCACGCCGACAGGTGTGCATGTACAAAGCAGAAATACAATATCTTACTCCCACAGATTATAATTCAAGAATCAAATGTATGGAATTAAACTACGGAGTGCATAAATCAACCCCGGAATCACAGCGAGCCCTTGCTATAAGCATCATAATTTTTTTAAATTACTTAATAAAAACGTTTCACAAAGTTATAAATTCCATTTATATCAATTAATATCTTGTAAAACTACTAATTTCTACTAAAATTGTCCAAAGATATTATAATATTGTTAAAAAGCTAAAAGAAATTCGAAATATCAAAAAAAAAGTAGACTAAATGTAAGTGCTGAAAATTATTTTTAAACTCGTTTAATTGAAAGCAAAAATTTGAAATACGATGCATTTTAAAATTAAAATTAAATTTATTGTAAAATCTTAAAATACGATGCATTTTAATTGGATAAATTGTTAGTACAGAGTTTGGAATGTTTGTCATTTGCTTTTGGCATAAGAAAAATATATAAATTGATGGACAAAGTGCCGACTATTAACTTTTCAGCATTTATTATTTTTAATATTTACCGACATCATGAGCCGAAGTTGATCTGCGATCTTAGATTTCAATATTCATTGTGCAGTTTTAAACACTAAGTATTTTTCATAAATAAAGATGAGCATTGTTTCATTTTTCATTGTTGAATTTTTTCATTGTTGCACAAGCAATTTTTTCATTGTTGGCTTTACTCAGGAGACATTTAGTTTAATGTTTTCTAATATTGCACAAATCATTATGTGTATTAATAGGTTATATAGATAAGGTTATCACGATACAATTTTGTTTGACTATTTCTGTCTACCAAAACAACTAAACATTTGAGCTACGAACAAAGGAGAAGACCTACTCAAGCTGTCATATATTTACTTCATTTCGGAAAAGGACATTAGAACCTACGAAATGCTAAACAAGTATAAGCTTTCTCTGAATAATCGTCTTCTCACCAGGGTCTGGTATCAATCCCACTACTTAATAATCCAATCTTACAGTGTCATATTCAACTTTGTTGTCTTATTAAACATATCATTACTTAAGCTAACAAGATATTTAAAACAAAAGAAAATTTCTCTTAACTTGAGTATCAATGTATGTTATTTATTTTAATAAAATGTTGCATGGCTATTACGAATAAAAAACTAATTTCAAATCTTTAGAATTTTACATAGTATATTTTTTTGAACTCTCTAGTTGCTTTATATTTAATTGAAATGTTTAAATGAATTTTTGATTTTCTTTTAGCATTATCATAAGTTTTAATGAAGTGATTTAAAACTTTTAAAGGACTTACTTCGAGATGCTTTGTAGCTCCTCTTTATGATAGTCTCTTGGCTGTATTTTAAAAATAATAAGCTTGTCCAGTACTGATACCCCAGAGGAACGAGGTTTTCTTTCTAGAAATAATTAACAATTTGTGTGAATCACTTTTCTATTAAGCACATTTGCATATTAAATCTTACCACTTAAAATGCATATTGAATATGCTCATTCGTTTTGATTTCAAAGAAATTAAGTTATTTTGCTTTTCTGAGAGTCTATATTTTCAGTTTTTGATATTTAAGTTTTGCAAAATATTTTAGAATCATAAAATACTTTTCTAATAATTTTTTGACATACATATCCACAGCATTAGGCCAGTTTTCTAATATTTTATCCATACTATAAAATCCAATTAAATATCCTTAAAAAATTTACTTTAATGGGTTTCTTAGTAAATGTTTAAATAAACCATTTAATGCTATTTTATATTTTGTTTTACAGTATTTTTTGCTGATTTTTTTTATATCAGTCTTAGATTAAAGATAAAAGAATAATTATTTGTTCTGACAGTCAAGTTGCATTACTTGCTTTGCTGAAGACTACTTTAACTTTTTTCCTTGTCTGAGAATGTTACCTTACATTGTAACAACATATACGTATACTGACAACAATGTGGTTGCCGGGCACTCAGGTGTTCAAACTGACGAGTTATTGAGGGTTGGATCAAGAATCGAATTTTCGGTCCTAAACCGGTGATTGATATTTCAAAAGAACTGATCAGAAGCAGTGTTTTCACTCTCTTCAAGAAACAGCAGCTTTCGAATTCGTATCATGTCAGTGATCGAAGACGATTGATGTTCTAGTAAAAGTAAAAAAGGGCCATTAAAACTCAATAGAAGCTGTTTAAGGAGAGCAGTAAGACTTCTTACTGGACAATGCCATCTCATAAAACATCTCATCAAAATGGGACTATTAGATGATACTACCTCCAGCAGCTGTCAGTAAGAAAATTACGCACATATTCTATGTGAATGGAAATTTTTTCCATTCAAAGATTTCAATACTAGGGTCATCATTTAAAAAAGATGTCCCTGTTTATGTCTGCTGAATTTTGCTTCAGCTACTGGTCTCATTAAAAAAAGAGCTTTTTTTTAAGTTATTGTATAATAGACATAATGTCAATGTGCTTTATTCCTTTGGAGCCATCATACCCTAAATCTATATTAAGGATTGTTCTCGAGTCAATTTCTTATACGTTTCATGACATTTTTTAAAATTTTATATTTTTAAGTAAAAGGTTATTATAATATTGGGCAACATAATAATCTTATAAGTAATATATTTTTTATATTTTAAATAAAAAATATATCAACTTATGTTATAATATAATTATAATTTGGAAGCAAATATAAATATAATATTTAATCGAAAAATGAATATTATGGAATTTTTTCTGTAAGCTTTTTGTTGCAATAAAAATTATAAGACTTCCATTATACAGTTTATTTTCAACTTTAACTTACGGTATTTTTTTTTTAAATTTAGCATTTCATAAAGCAAATGGCAAATGGATGGAAAAGAGCATTTAGCAAATGGATGGAAAAGAAAACGGGTTTTGTGTGGCATCATTCTTCATGGAAAAAGAAATAGTTCTGTTGGCGACCAAAAGATGGCGCTGTCAGATTTCTGATGTAGGATTATGCAAAGCAACAAACGATATAAAAAGAAGCAACTGCAGCAGATAATGGTAGTCGAAGCTGATATGCATCGAAATGCTGTCTATAGTTGAGAAAGCCCTCTTAGTTAAACTGTTTTATAAGAATTTGGAAAGTGCCATTGCGGCATTGCTATCATATCGCTGCATGAAGGGTATGCGAGGCAGCAAAGGACCAATAACGTCTTCTGCATTGAACAAAATTTGATGCTACAGGTTCTTTGGCGTAACTTCAAAGAAGTGGACATCCCTCAACTGCAGCTGCTGTTGCTATGACAGTGGAGCAGACGGTGCAAAGCATGTCAGCGGTTGCTGCACATGGGGAGTGGTGTGCTCGAGAAGTTTTGAGGCAGACAGGAGTGTCGTACGGAAGTGTCTGGAGAGTGCTGCGAGTAACTTTGCAACGGTATCCCTACAAATTGCAACATAACCAAGAACTGAAACCTCCTGACTTCGACTCTCGCAGACATTTTGCGAATTTGGTCTTCAATAAGATGTAAGAGCAGCACGACTTGCTTCACACTGTGCTTTGGATAGATGAAACACATTTTACACTCTCTGGCGCTGTTAACACCCACAATTGTCGAGTGTGGACCACAGAAAATCCACATGCATTTATTGAGGTACTCTTGCAACAGCCTAAATTGACGGTCTGGTGTGGCTTTACTGCTGATTTCATAATTGGTCCATTTTTTTAGAGGAAGTCATACAGACAGGTTTCCAAACAGTTTCTGTCACCGGTAAGCGATATCTAACTCTGTTACAGAACAGCATTATTCCTGAACTGCAAGTGCTACAGGCACTCCAAACAGTCACCTTTAAGCAAGATGGAGCACCACCTCATATTGCTCTGCCTGTGCAACGCCTGCTACGCTCAACATTTGGGGAGGATCGCATTATCAGTCGCTACTTTAATTTAGCATGGCCTCCAAGATCTCCCGATCTCACACCCTGTGACTTTTGGCTGTGGGGCTTCTTGAAGTCAAAAGTGTACCGCGACCAACCGGCATCACTAGCGGCACTGAAAGATGCCATCCGCCAAAATGTGTCTGTCATAACGCAGGAAATGCTACTAAATGCTGTGAATAGTGTGGTGACTCGTCTCACAGCTTTACTTCTGAATTATGGACAGCACATTGAACATTTACTGTAGTAGGTGCTAATTAACTGTAATTAATCTGACTTCATTAATCATTTTTCATTTGTAAATCATCTTTTGTTGCAATAAAACACTATAGCGTCATCTGTTGGTTGCCAACAGAACTATTTTTTTTTTCATTGCCACACAAAACCCGGTTTCTTTCTCATCCATATGGTGCAAACCGCATGTTGTATCGTGATTCGTTTTCGAATTATTCATTTTTAAAGTTCGTCCTGACTTTTGGATCACCCTGTATATATATTGTGTTATAAAACTAAGGTATTATTCTTCTTAGATTTGGGTTTCTATGTCATTGGGCACCACTGCTTTAATAAGCATTTTGTACCGCAAAGGTATACTTACACGAAACATACCCTTATAAAATCTTAGCAATTTTCTTTCTGATAAATTAAATAAACGTATCTCAAATATTTATTAATTTTGGATAAATTTATATAAATGTCATCAAATACGCTTGAATGATTATAAACACCATTAAAGATTTTAACAAAAATACCGTAAAATGCAGTCATGTCCATGGGATTGGCTGCGACGAGATTTTGGCATTTTAGAAGCTCTCTGAGGAACAACTGCGTGCAGCACACCAGGTTGACCAGCTGTTGACTGTCTACAGGTATGCCTTCTGAAACATCACTGAAAAATATTGATATACATTTTAATTATACCACAATATTGAGCTCCTTTTCTTATAACAAACTTATAAATCTGAAAATTAAAAAAATACTTTTATTTTGTGACTACTTAGGACACGAAAATTGGATTATGATCATTACTAAATTAAAGTAACTCATTTTTATACTTTACTTTAGTGAGATAATCCAAAAGCTGCACTGAAAGACCTATGGTCTTCTGACATTTTATAAAGTTTTATAATTTAGAATAAGTATCGTTGATCAGAATAAACTCGAGTTGCTTTCCACCTCTACAAGTCTGCTTAATGAAAAACAATGGATTACACGCACTTTAAAAGAGCACAAAGTATTCTTTTGTATGGTTATTTTCGACAGAGTCATGTATTAAGTAAGCTTTCTACTTTTCGAACACGAAAACAAAACTTCATTCGTCGTTAAAATTTACTCCACGACATTAAAAAATATGTGAAAGGCTCTTCATAATCCAGAGGTAAAACTACGCTCTTTAGTCCAGTAGGATTTAAGTTTGATTCCAGTTAATGTGAAATATTGGGAAGAAGTTAGGTTTATATCATGTTACATGCCAAATGATAAAGCTGACTTTTTGGGAACTTTTTATGCAATCATTTTACGTAATTCGAAAACAGCAAAGACTGAGTATGGATAAAACTCATTCCTTGAAGGTTTAATCAGTGAAAACAAGTTTTATGTAGCGTTAAAAATTTTTATTCGATTTCTAGACAGTTCCTATTATTCATAAATCCATACACAAAAAATATCTTTTTAAAATCTCTTATTTTGGAAGCAAATTTTACTTTAAGAAATGTCTTAAATTTCTTCGATTCCAACAATATGTAAATTTTATCGCCCTACATAAAATATTTAAAAGTGTGTTATTTGACATTGGGGAATTTTTTAACATTTTATTTGATCTACACACAGTTAGATTTCTGCTGAACATACTTTCGCACTCAGTAATACTTCTTTGGAAAGAATGGGTTTTTCATGCTCTATAGTTAAAAAAAAAATCCAAAATCAAAACGTAAACTTTATTACCAAATAAAAGTCGCTATCTAAATGGAGAAACGAGGTTATAACATATTATTTTCAAGAGGAAATAAAACTCATTATAAAGCGCATGAAATTTTAAAGGTTTAATATTTCTTCATAAAGATAAATTACCAAATTATTGTTGAAAAATTCCATGCTGATTATCATTTAAAGGCTTAGTATAATAGAACTGATTGACCAAGTATTATATTATGGCAGTGTTTAACCAACTAAGACGTTTATTGTGAAAGACGTTTATTGTTGTTTCTACCAACTAAGACGTTCATTGTGAAAGGAATTTATTATAAATCTCAGTACGCAGTATATTAATTAATAATTTATGATCCTATGAGATAAATTCAACAGTAGAAATTTTAATTTATATATAATAATCACGCAATCATTTATTTAATTACATAAATTTGTAACAACAAACAAAATAATTAGGTAATAGACTGAATCAGTTATTTGTTTTTATATACAATACCAAGTTTCCCCTCAAAATACCTTTATTCTAATTTTTTAATCATTTTATTTTATTTTTTAATATTTTATCTGAATATCTATAATCTAATATCTCGTTATTAAATATTTTACCATAATATCTGCTGAAAAATATTTTAAATTAGATAAGAAAAAATAACATGCTCATTAAGAATTAATTCATTTGAAATTCAATTAAAATTAGAATGTACAGGATTACCGAAATGGAAAGCTTGTTACACAATTCACATAGCTTTTATTAAATAAGTAAAAATAGCATGTTTATAAACAATTGATTCATTATAAATTTATTTTTTTTGTTTCTAATGGTGGGAATTCTTGAGCAAGTATAGTACGTTAGCCCATTAGCCGCAACAAGGGCGAAAACTGCTACTCATTTTATCGTTACCCGGTGGGCACCTGTGAACCAAGTCACGGAGGTACGAGCAGCATTGCCCACGCCACACCACCACAAACCCGTTTAGAGGCCGGGCCAAATTCATCCATCATCTGAAGAAAGGACTAGAAACAGAGAGAGAAAGTACATCCATGCCCGAGCCGGGATTCGAATCCAGGTCCTCCCCATCTGTAGTAAGGTATGCTAACAACTAGACAGGTTGGGTGGCATTATAAATTAAATTAAAATTATAATTTACAGGATGACCTAAATGAAAAGCTTATTACACAACTCACTCCCTCAAAAACACAATTCACTTTACTTATATTAAAAAAATAAAAATAGCAAGTTCATTCAAATTCAATTCATTATAAATTAAATTAAAGTTAGAATATATAAAATGACCTAAATGAAAAGCTTATTGCACAATTCAAAATGTTTTGTCCTTCTATTAGTTAAACTTCTTATGTGATCGATATTGTAATTAAATATTCAATTATGGATGTAAGATTTATTATTTTACATTCAATGAGACCAGTGATCAGTTCGTTTCAGACTATTAAAAATGTTATGATATTTTTTATAACAATACACTTTATTACTTAATTTCAACTACTTAATTAAAACTCTGAGTGCAGAACTACAACTAGGATTAATTAAGTTAAAGAATTAACTATTTAACTTTTTTTTGTTGGAGCATTGATTTACAAGACTTATAAAATTCTGTGGAATTATGCTAGCTTATAATAATTTAAAAATTATTAAATGAAAATAGGATACGCAATTACGCAGTAACTAAAACTACAGCGTCCTTCACTTGCTATTTAAGGATAGGAAAAATTAAAGCAATGGATATTAATTATATCACATTACTATACGATGTTTCGCTAGCCGCATACATGTAAAACATAACTAAATGAATTTTTAAACATAACTAAATGGAAGTATTGGTCAAACACTATTTCAGCAAATTTATTGTGTCTGTAAAATATCATGTTTTTATTTCACATTATAATATTCTTTACATTTATGGAGTTATATGTAGTTAATAGTTTGCATTAATAAATATCCTTTAATGGAATCTTGTGATATTTTGAAAAAAATAGTTATCCGATACTAAAATCACAATTTCTGAGAAAAATAATAGTTTTATATTTTGTTTAATCCATTACGTTATTTAACCTTCATATAAGTTATGTTCCACTGAAAGGTTTGTGGGATGTTACAACAAAAATGCAAAATGCTATTAGCTTGTATCGTGTACTTTTATGACAGCATCATTTAGTGATTTATTTAACTTCGATGCATTATTTCTGTCCATTAATATGTTTCATGCATTTATGTTATTTCATGCAAAACGATATTTGTAATAGGATTTCATGATGCTAATAACTTAAATGTGTTTGGAAAAATATATTTAAGTTTAGCCCATTAAGTTAATTT
>JAPDSC010001150.1:0-14372 GCA_026290005.1 Latrodectus geometricus
TTGCGTTAATTTTTCATTTTTTAATAGGGAATTTTTTTCTTGTAGGATGGTAGAATGTGAATAAACTTTATTTTATTACAAAAAATCTTAAAATTCAAAAATTAAAGTCTCATTTTTTTGTCACAGAAAATGCTAAAATTCCATAACTTGAAAAATTTATGCTTAAGTACTGCTTAGATAAAATAATAAATAAATAAAACATTGCAAGCTCTGAAAAAATCCTGCTTTATATCTTCTTAAGATCTAAATGTATTGACATATTAATTTTTCATGTTATACTCCAATATGTGAATATTTTTTAATGATAACACCTTACGGTAAGAGAGTACTTATCTTCGATAGAAAATGATAAAATCTTTGAAATCTATTTCTTTAAGTTATTGATTTATAATCATCTTTGATAAAAAAAAATTTAGCTTTGAGTTCTGGGTTATTCAAATTAATCTTATCATCAAACTATTATTAAGAGTGTATTTCATTTGTCTTTTAAATCCCTTAAATGATGATTTTCCTACGCTAAACATAATGATAGAAAATATTATCATACGTCTAATATTAATTCATTTGACATTGTTGTTAGCAAACAATTCATTAAATTGTAACAATAAAATTGCTCAACATTAATTTTGAACTTTTAGAATGTTTAATTTGTATGCAGCTGGCCGCAGTAGTAAAGACAATAAAAGTGTCAGAACATTCATGATGTTATAATCAATGAGACGCAATAAATAATATTGGTTTGAAATGCTAAAAATAGATTACGTGTGATGCGACGAACTACAAATAATGCTTCACCGTGACGTGAGAACTTTTATGCCAAATAAAAGCAATAAATCTTCATTCAAGTAGATTTGTGATGAGGAGAAAACATTTGCAACATTCAACTACTTAAATCTGGAAGATCAATATTTTTCTCCTAAATTTTGAATATCAGCAATGTTGTGTTCATTGTTTTTTTTATTGATTTCTCTTGTTCGTAAAACGGATGTAATATATTCATTTTTTTATAAATCATCCGTAGCGCATTTAGTAATAAGCTGCTAAGGTCTAAAATTTTCTTACTTTTATAATTTCACGTTGAAGATTTATTTCTCTCTTGAGCTATTTCAATTTCATTCAATAGTTCGAAATTTTTTTCACTGCGGTTTACGATTCAGAGACCAAACTGCATTTGAATGGATAACGCTCTGGCCTTTGATTAAACAGTGAGTTTGAATCCCATCTAGGCTTGGCTTCTTTGGTATCTTTTAATGGTTCAGAATTCACTTTAAACTATGTGTCTTATTCTAATTAGTGCAAAAGATTATTAAAAAAGACTGACAAATCAAATTTATAGATATCATGTGAGGAAATTATAAAATTTCCTTGTCCAAATATGCAAAACCCTTCCTTAAGGGAAAAACCATTTAAATCCTGCGATTTTCTCACTTCAAAAGTAAATTATTCACGCTAAAATATTTTCTTATAACATAGCAACTAATTTTATTCAAAAATGAGGAAAAACTTCAAAAGTGTTATTACGCAATCTATCTTTTGCTTAATACATTTTAAAATTTTGAATGAAAAACACCCCTCCCCTAGATACTTGTATTTTAAACTCCAGATAGTACCATGGTTCATAAACAAAAACTAGTTCTATTTAAAAAGAGAAATTTAAGTTTAACGTTGTGCAATGATGCAATTTTAAGATTTGTTGATAATTGTCCAAAAGGAATATTTTTTTAACGTTGTCCAATCCCATTTCTTTATTTGACAGAAAAAAATGATTTCTCATCCAAGTTTTTTTGCTTGACAGATTTCAAAAAGATTCTCAGTATTTTTAGAGAGTATTTTAATTTATTACTTTTAACAGTACTAATTATGGTTCATTTTTCAGTGCCATTCATAACTGTACACATTAAAACTACGAGTCTAAAATGTTCTCATAAAACATTTTCTATACTGATATAATTTTCTTTTTTAAATTTTAAAGATGTGTATGCTAGATCCATTTTGGTTAAATACACCTTTCCTTTCGATTATTTCATATGATGAAAATTATTGATTTTCCTAATTCTTAAATCATTGTTATTTATTTCTGTGCTTGTTTATGATCTCCATATACTATGTAACTGAGGACATTAAATCGTATTTATTTTTTGCTTCATATAATATAGCTTTATAATAATTTTGATACTAATATTTAGCCCCATATTACATAAACAAGTTTGTCTCTTAGTTAAATGTTTTAATTATTAGTGATGGTTAAACTAAACTAAACCTGTGGCTTGATGTCCCATGTGGGCTACAGGTTTAGTATACATATATCCTGTCTATGCATACCGTATCCATATCTATTTTCTTGACCGAGTGTACGAAGCATATGTCTCGGTTAAGTGGTCAGCCTAACGCGAAAACCCGCAGTTAGTTCCCAAGGAGGCTTGGTACTCAGTTTATCGACCCACTATAGAGATGAAAGGAAGAGTCAACCTTGCCCAATTCAAGGACTGAACCTCGGATTTGAGTTTAATATATTCTTAAACTTATATGTATTTTAGAATAATATTTATGGATGACATGATTTGATTGAGTTTATAACTATTTGATTAATTTTAGTAAAATTTATTTCTGAAAATCTGCCATTCTCTTATAAACAACATACTTTATAACATATAGATTTTTAATAATTTATAACATGTTTTTTATCATTATTAGTATTAAAACGTTAAATCTTAAGACGACTATAAAAACTTCCTCGTTATTGTTTTGATAAATTATTCTGAATCAAAATGTCTTTCAACAACGACAAGATTAAATCAGATTTCAATATGATTTCAAATTTGACACAGAGAAATACAATAACAAAGTAAAAATTTTATTAAAATAAACATTCATAGTACATAATAGTTCCTATTCCATTCAATTAAATCCCAATGAACAAAAAATAAAAATATATATTTATATTTAATTTAATTAGAGTGTTGCCTCATTTCCATAAGAAATATCATAGTACGAGGGTTACTCTGAAATTTTTGAGATACACACAGACGAGAATTCACAAAATAAAAATAACGGTTTAATTTTAAAATACAAAGTATTTTAACAGCAGAAGATGATTTTTTACTGACTTACTTCAACTTGTTTAGCGTAGAATAAATTTTAAACAGAAGAGAAAATGGAGTTGACGCGAGAACATTTTCGCGCTATGATTTTCTACGATTTTAAAGCAGGATTAAATCAAGAAGAATGCGTTCAACGGTTGTAATTAGCATTTGGTGATGAATCTCCAGCTCGTGCTACTGTATTCAGATGGCTTAGAGAATTTAGAAGAGGTCGCAATTTTCTTCGGGATGAAGAACACACAGGAAGGCCACCGTCGGCAGTAATCCCGGATAATGTGTCTGCCATACGAAAAATGTTAATGGATGAAAATCGCTGTACCTATCAAAAGATACAGAAGGAACTTAACATTGGATCCACATCCATGCACAAAATCATTCATGAAGAATTACATATAAAAAATGTAGTTTGCCGTTGGGTTCCCCATAATCTAACTGAGCACCAAAAAGAGGAGCGTGTCAGAATCAATAAAGAAACTCTTAAATTGCTAAATGATGGTGGCCACCACATCGTTTCTAAAATTGTAATATGGGTCTTTGAAGAAGATCCCACGCCGACAATGGTGAAAAAACAACACGCACTGAAAAAAATGATGTATGCCGTTTACTTCAGAAGTACAGGATTGGTCAAAGCCATCAAGTTGGGATGACAGAAGACAGTAACAGCAAACTGGTGTACCATTAAATGTCTTCCAGAAATTCTACAAGAACTGAATGTTAGGAGACTAATGCTTCACCATGACAATGCATCTTCACATGCAGCCGGATTAACAGTTGAGTTGATTAAACAAAAACAAATTAAAGTGATCGAACATCCACCGTATACACCTGATCTAGCTATGTGCGACTTTTGGTTATTCTTTAATCTAAAAAAGAACTTACGTGGACGTCGTTTTCATTTAGAAGAAGAGATTGATGTGGCTAAAATGCATTTTTTTTCATCTATTCCAAGAAATGAATGGCTTGAGGCATTTAATCTATGGAAAATTCGTCTACAAAAGTGCATTGATGTTGGAAGAGACTACTTTGAACACACCTAAAATTTTGTAAGTATAACTTTAAAAACCTAGTTGTATCTCAAAAATTTCTGAGTGACCCTCGTATTTACAAATTTAAATTTTAGAAGTACTGGTGCTTCTATCAATACTGTGTTTACTTGCACTTTAAAGTACAGTTTTGTGAAATGGATTGAAACTGTGTGAAAATTAATGAAAATATTGCCAGTAATATCGATAATCAAATATAGAGAAGACATGAAGAAATTATGTAATATTAATGTGAAGATCAGGTTGACTAGGACTGTATTTAAATTCTAATTTAAATCAGAGGTTGCAAAATATTTTTAATTCAGATGATGAATAATTGGATATCGAAAGCTTTACACATGGTGCACAATTTGATGCAATTATTTTTAGCAAAAATAGTCTTTACATGCTTAAACCCATGCGACTTCTTCTAATAGAGTTACATAAACAGGATGCACCTGATTCACTGAAGGACCAGAAATTGGCTATTGGAAAAGAGATAAATACAATTGATTCCAATGACATTCCAAAGTGTTTTGACAGTTTCAGAGCCGGCTTTATAACATTACAGTCGGGAACGGTAGACATTTCGAAACTCTTGTATACTAAATATCTTTTATACCTTTCAAAAAAATAAGTTTCATGTTCTATCTAGCATGTCATCTTTTTATCTTGCTTATTTAGTATTCTTGCTTATTAGTTTAAAAATTTGCTTGATGCATATTCTTAAACTTAATATATTTTTAATACAGTGATTCTCAACCATTGTGCCTCGGCACTTTTGTGTACCACCAAATTCTTAAAGTGAGTCACCAAATTTTAGAATGCATTAATTATAATGCTTTTTTATCACTGGTAAAGTTTGTTTAAACTAAAGAAAGTATAAAAGAAAGATAAAATATGTGAAAATTATAAAATAAAAGATATAAACTATAAAAGAAAACCATTGTTTTTACAGTTAAAAACTGATTTTTTTATCTCTGATAAGTTCTATCTGTCATAAAGAGAAATATTTGTTTCACGTGAAGAAATTTCAAGAATGTAATAACTTTGAATGAAGAGGAAGTACTAATTTCGCTTTCAAATAATCGAGATTTCACTTTAAAATATATAAATATTTGGATTAAAATTTTATTACAATATTCTACATCTTATTTGGGTGAATTCAGATTTTCAGTATTAATCAATATAAAAACTAATGTAAAAGATCGAGACTGTTTAAATACAAAAGAAGTTATGAGAGTAGCATTGTGTCATATACCCAATGAAAATGAAATTATCAAAAAACTTGAAACTCAAGTTTATCATTAAAAGTATTCTAAGAACATTATAATTAATTCTTTAATAAACATATTGTTGTTTTGTAGTTTATTAAATTACTTTATGTACAAAATTATTAACTTGAACTATTTTTTGCAGTGTATCATATGTAAGTAAGCAATTTTTAAGTTTTTTTCTTTATGTGCCGCCACATTTTTAAATCATTGCAAGAAAAAAAAAAGGATTGAGAATCACTGTTCTAATATTTCTCATCTATAATTTATTTTTGAATTAGATTTTAATTTTATGCAATTTTTAATTGATATGCCAGATAGCAATAGACATGGATCTAAATTTAGAGACTGTGATGTGCTACTCGTCATTCAACTTTCTGAGCGCTTTCATTCATGTGGCATTTCTTCTGATGAATTATAATTCTATCGAAATCTAAATAATTATTGATTTCAAATTTGTAGAGTGAGTATTGTATTTGAATTTTTTTACAAAATAAGTTGTATATAATTATTTGAAGATGTATATATGATTAGAAGTAATTATTAGAGGGGCTTCAGATTTTTACGTGATAGTAGAAGCATCATTTATTTAAAAATATTATGCAGCAATTGTTAATTTTAAAACTAAGTATAGTAGTTCATTTAATTTCATGTATTCAATATATTATTAAAAATATGCAAACGCTTTTTATATAAAATTACCTTTCTTAAAATTTGCTTTTTAAGAATCGGTAATTTTATATCTTTTTTAATTTATATTTTTAATAACTGAATTCATTGTTTTAAAAGTAATAATTAATTTTAAAAATAACTCGATTCACTCTTTTAAAAGAAATGATGCCTTCATACGAAAATACAATTTATTCAGTACGAGTAATTTTTGACAGGAAATTTGAGGATGAAGGTAAGAAGCCACCTTTGCACCTTACCCTGCTAACCCAACTCCCGCACCTCTGGGATGATAAGAGCAGATGATTTTCCATCGGCTTCCGGTGAGGATGACTTCCTTTCGCCCGCACACCCTGTGTCCATATGGCCCAGAAATGTGCTTATGTTAGGGGGAGAGGGGGTGGCTTGTTCCACGGTTACGCTGCAATCTTCAAGAAATATACGGGATCCCGGAAACCAAGAGCGAAAAAAAATATTAAAAAATTACGCTTTATCTTAGTTTTCTTGTTTAAGTTGGAAGTGAAAAGGGAGGAAAAAGGAGAGCCAGCACACCAGAGGTATTTTTAGAGAACGAAAGTAGCATAAATTGCACAGACGACAGGGAACATCTCAACCCTGGAATTCATCTCTCGACGCAGACGAAAGTTTCTCAAAATTGTTTTCTGGGAAAAATCGTCTGATTTTCGTAAAAAGAAGAGAGAACATGGAAAGGAAGATTAAATTTCCAGACAAATTAAAAATAGTGATAAATGACGAGCAGGGAAATAAAAATGAATTTAAAAAATATAAACATAAATCACTGCATCAAAAATTTTAATTTACATTTTCCTTATTTAATTTGCATTTTCCAATTTAAAGAAATTCTATAAAAATGTTCGACAGAATTGGAATCGAGTCATATTATTCACATAATGTGTCAAAGAAAATATTCTGGTTCAAAGAAATTTGATAAAAATATTCAACGCAATTGAAATTTATTTTTTTTTTATGAAAACAATTTCAAAGAAGATATAATACATATTTAGATTACGTTTAAACATTGAAGTAATATATGTACTCTTTATGGTCTCTATATACCAATAGTTACATAATGATGAACATTTAAGCATAAATAAGTTATCACAATAAGAATAGACCAGTTAACCTTTAAAATGACCATTAATGACAAAAATATTTTTAAATATTCTGTTGTATTTTTATTTATATATTTGTTTAAGCACATGACCAATAAGTGTATATTATTTGCTCTTACTAACATAATAGTAATCGTACATAACAATGCAAAATTAAGCAGAGAAAACTGGAGAATAGGGCTAAGTAATATAAATAATTAATTAATAAAATAGTAAATTGATAAATTATTTAATAAACAGTTAAAATGACCATTATTGACCACCAAACATTAAAATAATCTGTCATAATTTTATTTACTGATTTTTTAAGTAATAAAGCAAAATCCAAATCTTTTGTTCACGTTTATATTGCAATAGTTATGTAATAATGAAAATTAGAATATGAATAAATGAATAATTGGAAAATAGTGCAAGCTGATAATTGAAACTACCATTAGCAATAAATAATTCATAAAAAGCATATACATTATATTATTTATTTTCTGTTTAATTAATAAAGCAATCTGTGTATCATTTGTTCAAACTTTCATAATAGCAGTTATATCAGAATTAATCAAAAAGCATGGACAAGTAAACGATTGAGAATAGTGCAAATTAACCATTAGAATTACCGTCAATAATAAATTTTTATGTCAACCAAAGTCTGTGTGAGCCAATGTCCAACTAAAGTCCTTAAATACCAGATCCAATGACTTCATAATATTGAATCACAAGCGAGGAAACAGATGGACACTTCTAAGGTAATGGCATCCTCCTCCGAAATTTCCAAGCTGCACCAACAGTGAAATAAATGGCCCTACAAAAATCTCACGTGCGTAGGATATCTCCACACGACAGACTGACAAGTTCATGATCGAAACCGTTATTTTCCATAAAATTATATTTCAAATAGCCCAATGCAGTAGTTTGCTAAATAATAATTTCAGAAGAAAACGGATTTATTCTCATTAAAATTATTAACAAATTAAAAAATATTTCGTTTATTGAAATTTCTCAAATCTCTAAATTTAAAAAATTATATATTTATTATGCCATTAATAAAATATTATTAATAACATTACGTCATTTTCTTTTTTAGTTTCCACTGATATTTAACTGAAACAATTTTAAATTAAATTTCGTGAAAGTAATTCGATGACAAAATTTACAAGTTGTAACATGTTTATGATAAACTACAGTTCATTTTCAAAATTATATAGCAAGTTTATTTATTAAAGTCAATATAGATAAGATATCAATAATTGGCACAGCTGCAATATAATCCCTCATGCCAATTTCTAAGTTTTGTGATTTTTTTGGCGGATTTCTTAGTTTATCTGGCAACCTGGTTCTTATTCCGTCATAGAGATGTAGAATAATAAGAATTATTAAGAAAATTCTATTTTGGAAGCGGCAGTGTTTACGTCATTGCGCAGAACTTTGAAACATCTGTGCCATTTTCATATTTTTAGTATTCTTATATTTTCTTTTCTTTTTAAAAAAATCTTAATATTTAAAAAATTTATAAAGATGTTTTTTGTTTATATTTATTGTTTAGATGTGCATAAGCTTTTTTTTAGGAATTTATTATGTCACAATTACGACATTTCCGGGGAATTATGTCACAGTTACGCTTTTTTGGCAACGTTTCTTCGTCGCCAAAAAGATTTAAACATTGACTTGATGGATTATATGGCAGCTGCACCCAATAATTTATGTTTATGTGTAATTTTATGTTGATCATTAACCACATGGATCAAAATTATGAGACTAAATGATATAAGATTGTAAAAATGATGTTATAAAATCTAATATTATAAAAACTCTACAGAAACAAAGATAAACGTTTGCATTTTATAAAAAGAGGATTAATTTAACAAAATAATGAAAAGAAGATTGATAGAGATTATAATATTTTGAAAGCTTTTTTTTCATGCTAATAACATAAAAATTATTAAGTAAAAAATGTAGCCTTAGAAAACAAGAAAAAGAACTAGCAGATTGTTATAAAAGCATATACCGGAAATTTGATAATTCTTGATTTAATTCTTTATTGTTTTATATGTATAATGCAGTACAATCTGTGATTTTTAATATTTAATGAATCTCTATATAAAAACAATAATAGATTGTATAATTTTGTTGTATTTGGCACAGCTGCTGTATAAATCAAAAGTGCCAATTCATGAATTTGGTGATTTCTTTGGCTGATATCCGTGTTTTTCTGGCAACCTAAATATTTATTACGTCAAAGTAATCGAGAATAATAAGAATTATGAAGAAAATTCTATTTTGGAATTTACGTATTTAAGCGTAATATTTACCTTGATACTTACGTAATCACGAGGAAATTTAGAATATTTAATTTAAAAAAAAATATATTTGCGAGGATAGTTCGTCTGAATTTTTTTAGTATGTTTTACAGATTACTTAACCTTTTAGATACTTAAATTCCATGTTGTTTTAAATCATTTTTTTTATTTATTAATTGTTTAAAGTTACTATTTAAAATTGGGCCTACATATCCTTTTTCAGTCGTGTGTATTGCATTTTTATTCATTAAACAGTATTAAAATAAAGTATTTTTAAACTTTGCTTTTATATTTTCTGTTTTTAAAATTATTAAGTAAAATTTAGGTTATAATTTATATGTATATATAATTTTTTTGCAAATATGTTCCTATATTTATATTAGACATCATGTCATAAAATTCATATTTACATTTTCGTTATTATTGTTCCTTATTTTCTTTATATGTATTTGCGTTTACGAAATTTATGCTTACATCATTTATGCTTTTTTTTAAAAAAAGAATCCTACCATATTTCAAAACTATATATTTATGTTTTATTTTTATTTGGTTTAGATTTATTATTTAGATGCGCAAGCTTTTTTCAAGAAAGAATTTATTACATCACAATTATGTTATCTTAGCAACGCGCATTTCTTTGTGTCCAAAACAGTTCAGAAATTGGCATGATGAATTATATGGTAGCTCTGCCGTTTTTTGAAGCATTGTTCAACTGTGATTTAAAATAATCCTTAAATAATTACATAAAATAAAGTAGCGATTTGTTGAAGTGGGCTTAACACTTTCGTTGGCTTTAGCAGAATGTATGAGACGAATCTTAAATGGCATACATCTCGAAAACATTGCATTACCCTATCATTATGTAGAGTACCAATAAAAAAGACTATGCAAAATAGCGATTGCTTAGTTATAGTGTCAGAATGTGATTGATTGTCCATTTATTTCCACATTTATATGTGAGCTACTTCACCTTTACTATGATTTGTATACCGAAATATTGCCTAATTTACATGGATCTTATCATAGGTTTTACAATAATAACGAACGCGAAACTATTTATGAAAATTTTTGTTTTTATCAAATCCTTTTTTAAACCTTATTACATTACTTTTCTGACTACATATGTTATTTTAGATTTTGATATTGAAATAATGCTGGAATTTCATCTTATCCTGACAATATATTCAATATTCTGCGTCGATTATCTAGGGTATGTGTACCAAAATATAGCTGCATCTGTACTTAACTTACTGCTTCTGCCAATATTCATGAACTTGAAAATTTTACTGAAACTTGAGATTTTTACTCTCTTATATCTTATAATATCTCTTGGCACAGCTGCCATTTAATCCGTCATGACATTTTCTGAATTTCTTTTTTTGGTGATGAAGAAACGCTAAGAAGTCCTAATTGTTACATAATAAATTCTTGAATAAAGCTTATCCATTTAAATAAAAATTTAATTCTGATAAATAAAAACACACACACACACACATATATATATATATATATATATATATATATATATATATATATATATAAAGATTATTATTTTAAAAAAACTAAATATTTCAAAAGCTGAAGATGGAGAGAAATGTTCTAAATTTTTTCATGATGACGTATATACTAGGCTTGCCAAAATAGAATTTTTTCAGTTGAGGAAAACCAGTTTATTATATAAACAAAGAAATCCACCGAAAAATCACCAAACTCAGAAATTGGCATGATTTATATGGCATCTGAGCTTCTCTCTTTCATATCTCTAACAGTACCTGTAATCTTGGACTTATATATTAAAATTTGCTGCATCACATTCTTACCCTGACATTCATTCAGTACTTCATAGCTATGATCCTGTATTTATCTATCCTGTATTACTGTTATCTATCGTGTATTATGATCTTGTATTACTGTTATATTTATATCTATCTCAACATATCCTTTGTTTATTTGACGTAGATGTCATAGAATAAGAGCTCATAATTTGAGATTACATAGCTCTCTCATTTTTAGAGCTATCATCTACATTATTATTCATGAGCAATGAATTGTTCATAATGATGTCACACTTGTGTGTTGAAATATTTATCTACTCTTTTAACTAATCCTCTATTTTATTTTTAAATTATCCTCATATTTAATTTTTATTTTATTTAGTATTGCTATCTTGACAACAAAACCTATCAAAATAGCTTAAAATATATATCAGGGAACAAATAATGTGTTAGAAACATTAACATTTTTCTATTAAATAAACTACCTGAATATAAGTAAATGTATAGTAAAAGTGTTGGATCTGTGATAATCCAAACCTACCCTTAAAGTGCATGTGGATCAAAATGTTGTCTTATTTGTTTCCATATCAGCATATCTATCGTGATAGTTCTCATCTAAACTTATCTACTGAAATATTATTACACTTGTATATGTTTCAAAAACCTTTTTTTGTCAGATGGATTTTTTGACACATCCTTTTTTTGAGCAAAATGTCTATATGATTTCGAGAAATCTCATTCATAGGAAAAAAGATTTGGAAATGTAATTAAGTCCACTGCTAGAAAAATTATTTCTATCAACCCAGAATTTTTTAAATGTGTCAAATCATTTTAAAATTACAGAAATTTATGTTGAGCATTAATAGTTTTAAGAAAATATACCACATGGGAAAATTAAAATTATTTTTTGAACAAAATTACACACAATTTTTGTAGTTAAGATAATTGCTCTATGGTCACTTTTTTGCACACCAGTGCTAATTAACCATAACTTACTGGTATTGATATTGAGTGCAATTCGAAGCTCAATGAACTGAATAAAATCTTTAACTTCTAAAAAATAATTTTAATTTTATCAAAATAATACAGCATTTAGCATTAAAATACTTTGCTATTACTGTCGTCTACGAATAATGAATTTTATATTCGCTTGATTAATTAAAATATGATCAAATATGAAATAAATATTAGTAAAAAAATTATAATATTTGATTTAATAATCAAAAATATTTACAAAGATTTTTCTTACTTCATATTGTTACATTCATAAGATTTCTTAAAAACGTATCTCCTTAGAAGTACATCCAACTCTTTAATAGTGATTTTTAAAGCAATGAAGTAAATAAAGTTGCTCATCTAATTTAATTAACTTTTATCTGCATAAATATGCAAAAGGAAAAACATGAATGAAAATAAATTTTTTATTAATTGCTGGAAAATGTTTACTCATTACTCGAAATAGTACACCATATAAAATCAATTAACTGAGTAAAAACTATTAGAGAGATTTTGTGTACGTGGTTCTAAAGCTTTTTTATATTATTTAGGAAAGGTTGCAGAATTAAAATCTCTCTTCACTTTCCTAGAAATTATTTTTTTCAACTATCACATTTCTACGTTAAAATATTAGGTAAAAATTTACAAACGGATATTCCTTGATTTTTCAGAGAATTATTTGACGCCAAGATGTGAGTAACAAAATGGCTGCTGCCGCTGCACAAAAACTAAACTAAAATTTAAAAAAAAAAAAAACCATAATTTTTATCATAAAACACAAATTATTTAACTTAATCCATCACAACTTTCGATAAGTTAATGTAACTAAGTTCACACATTAACAATTTTCATACTTTTTATAAGATAAGAGTTTTCTAATTTACCAGGATTTAAAATATTAGGGTAACCAGAAATTAAGTTTTTATCTCCAATCAAGGGGTATTCATTTCTACACCGAACCCAAACACTTAAGAAAAGATAAAACCATTTAATTAAATTTATTATAAACTTGCTCTTCTTTATCATAAACTTACTAAATTTATTATATTCTTCACAAAAAACTATGCATTTTTTAACTAATCCTTAGTTAAATTTCAGGATGATTATTTCCTACGAATATTCATTAAGTCTTGAAGACAAATGGCAGCTGTAGAACGTTCTTATGATAGAAAGAGGGGTTGAACTTAACAATCAAGAGTCAGTAAGTTTAAATAAAAACTTTCGTATGAGAAAAAAATATCGTAATAAGAAACGTTAAAGGATTCCTGACAGTATTTTTTAAATTAAATAACACAAAAAATAATTTTCGTTGAATATCTTTTTCCTTTCATGACATTCTTAAATTCATAGTTTAGTTTTAAATGTTTCAGATTTTTCCAACAATTACAACAGATTATCTCGGCTTAAAAAAAATTCTGCTTTCATCAAAAATATCTTATTTTACACAGAATCAAAAAGCCCTTCTCTCTGTCTACTGTTTACTTTATTTTACAAAATGTCAAATATGCTTACATACAAATAGTGAACGTTACACCATGGATTTTATTCCATTAAGTTCCACCGGTTTTTACATTTTACTTTACAAAATGTTAAATATACTTATATACATATATGTGTCTTACTCCACAGATTTTTTGCCATGAATTTCAACGTTTTTTTAACTCTTTTAAAAGTGTTAGATACGATCTTAATTCATTGTGAAATATTAAATTCAACATTTAACCCAAATCCCGAATTTCATAACTGACAGTTTTCATTTAGATAGTCTGATTACAATAATTTCAAATGTAAGTGTAAAAAAATATGTCTAAGCCCAATTCTTTCGTGTAAATTAAACATACGTAGTTACATGAACCATAAAAAATTCATGAAATGAGAATGTTGTTTTATTCAATTCTAAAATATTGCGAAGAATAAAACTCATAAAAATATTTTATAACATTCTATTTCCTAAAGATCAATATTTCAAAAGTGTTTAAATAAACATTTGAAATATGGAAAAACCTATTTTTCAAAGCTTGTATAGTTATCCAAATACTCATATATATATATATATATATATATATATATATATATATATATATATATATATATATATATATATATATAAT
>JAPDSC010001151.1:3023-16857 GCA_026290005.1 Latrodectus geometricus
ATATATATATATATATATATATATATATATATATATATACAAAAAAAGCAAGTAGAGATATGTTTTTATTTGTTCTCTTAAGGATTAATTTAACTGAGACACATACATTTAAGAGAATTCTAATGCATTATGTATGAGATGCTTTTATCAATGGTGGGGGAATCGAACCCATGAACCAAAAACCAGAACATCTTCCATTCATCTGTATGTAACATAACTCATATATCTAATATTGGCCATAACAAATACCACCCCATTGATCCCCTATCAGCCAGCGAAATGGTATTGATTTCTGTACGTAACTAATGTTGATACTTCAAGCAGTATTTTTGCCTCGTTTTACTGAACAAGTTTCAAAGTGTAAATTTCACCGAAGTTCAGTGACAAGTTTAATATTAGAAATTACTTAACATTGAAAGACCAACATTAGTTTTCTGCTGTCTTCATACACATTTGTTGAGATGATAATTTGGCAGCTTTCGACGTTTTTCTTCTTTGTAAATCGTAAATATTGACCACTATCAAGAAAAGTCCTCTGGTAAAGGTTACACGATAGATGGTTAAGTCTTTTACAACAGCTTTAATTGTTACTTTAACTGCTGTGTGATGTACAAATGTCAGAGTGCACAGTATCACTTGATTATTTTCCTGTTTTACAACACGTTGTCTCATCGGAATGTTATTGCCCACAAATTTGTGGACAAATTCTCTTTCCCATTCACATGATTATATTTTCTTTTATATATCCTTATGTACTCTAATTGAAGATGGGATTTAAGAAAATCATTTCTGAATATGAAGATGTTGTCTGCAAAAGAGGGCATCATCTTTTATTTTAATGAAAGAATATAGAATTGCTTAAGATTATTATAAGATCTTTGTCTTGATGGTTGGAATAAAGAGATGCATCTTCACAAAAAAAGTTTGAAATATTTTATTGTTCTATTTTCTTTTTATTTCTATGTTACTTTCCTCGCGTCTGGATTATCCAGCCATGTAATACCAAAAATCAAATTAAAAACGACACGTAAACAGTCCTAAATATTTTGTATTTTTACTTTTCGATTGTTCTTTAATAAGAATACAAGCCTTAATCGAATTATTGAGTGTTCGGAATGTTTCAGTATACATTTTAAGGATTACTAGTTTGTGCAACATAATTGTTTTCTAAATTCAATTTATCCCTGGTAAACGGAAATTTATTATCAAATTATGTAATGGCACAAAGTTGAAACTAGACACACTTAAATGAAAAAAAAAATGACTCTCAATTTTATCTCGTGTGTATCTGTATGGGATTTGGATGTTATTTTATATTCTAGGTTTATAATACTTTTTATATTTCATAAATAAAGTACTAAACTATAATGTTGAGACAAAATACAGAAATCATTGTTACTTTACGAAATAGTTGAAAAGACACAATGACCAGCCACTGATAAAAATAATCGTTACGCAAATACCTTTACGTATATCCTAATTAAAAAATGCATATTCACCCTACATGAATAGATGTGTTTATTAAAAGCAATTTTTTAAAGATGTCCATATTAACAGATTTACATCAATAAATCCTTATTTTATCTGTCCACATAATTTTTGTTCTGGATTTAATTGGTAAAGGCTGCACAGAACAGACTGAAATTTTTATCACAATTTTGGTATTTGACGAGCCGCCCAACCTGTCTAGTGGTTACCGTAACTGACTACTGATGAGAAGGATCTGGGTTCGAATCCCGGCTCTGGCATGGATGTACTTTCTCTTTCTCTCCCTCTGTGTTTCTTGTCCTTTCCTCAGATGATGGATAAATGTGGCCCGCCCTATAAACGGAGCTGTGGTGGTGTTGCGTGGGTGATGTGGAGGTATGAACCTCCCGTGACTTGGTTCACAGGTGCCCACCGGGTAACGATAAAATGATTAGCAGTTTTTGGCCTCATTGCGGCAAATGGTATAATGTACTTACTTGCTCAAGGGTTCCCGTTATTAGAAAAAAAAATGGTCTTTGACTTATTTGAAGTGTAGTGTGTGTTTATTCTGAAATTTTGTTTTCATCTTTTCAAATCGATTTCAACTGTAATTAACGCCAATTTGAACTCACTGTAAAGTTACTTATGACACAATGTAACATTCCATTTTGGAGGTCAAGAATCTCTTTGATGTATGGTAAAAAATTTGACGTATTGTTTCTCAAATCATCTATTCACCACCATTAACGACAGAAAAAACTTTGATTACATTAGACCATCACTTCGTCCTATTTTCCAGCATGGTTTTTTAAAGTGTGATTTTCATTATTTATTTTTTAATTAATTTAATTTTTATTTTTAAGAAAGTTTTATTTTCCATTGAAACGTGCGTGTTTTTTGTTTTCCCGATGCGCCAACAACCGGAAACACATTGGAATGCTGATGAAAAGGTTTCAAATTCAACATATACTACTGGAAATTAAAAAGGCAATACCAAAAAAGAAAGCTCTTAAAAGCATCCAAATCACATGAAAGAAAGAAGTTAAAATATAAGTGTAATTAGCAGATTTAAATGAACTACATGAACTAAATGAACTAGAAAAGATAACTGACCAGAGACAAATCGCAGAAAAACAACTAAGTTGTGGATTTCTCATTCCAAAAAGATTTACATGTAAATATGATGAAATTCGACAAAACTATTGCTTATCGTGATGGATACTTTGGGACATTAACCATTAAATTAGCTTAGTGAAATTTTATTACGTTTCATTAAATATATACTGACACAAATGAAATTTCATATCTTCATGTTTATTTTTAGTTTGTATTGACTATTAACATCACACCCCCAAGAGCGATTGTTCTGTGAGTTTCCTAACTGTGAGTTGTGCCCGGAAAGCTATTTCTCAAAATGTCTTTATTTGAAGGTAAGAGTTAAAGCGTGACTTCTTCGAAAAGATGCTTCTTGTGTTAAGCTGAATCGTTCCAATTAGTCAGAGGAGACGAAATAAGGGAATTAGGAAACGAAGAAAATGTGATTTTCTTCCATTGAATCAGGTTGACCACCAAGTAATAATATATAAACTAGAATTGTTTTCCTTCAAGAAAATGCCCTCCCTCCCACTTAATTTTGATTCAAAAAATAAAGAAATTTGATCTTCATTATTAGGATGAACTATTAAGAGTGTTAGTTTTGTTTTCCACGAAAATTATTCCAACAATCATTTTAGCTTTTATTTTAACTGTATTTCTTTTATCGTGTGAATATATCATTATTTAAATCATTTTTGTTTGAAACAATTTACTGCTTTCATTATTCATTTAATAAGCACATTGCTTACGAGTTGTTTCATAACAGGTACTTTTTATAGAATGAAACAAAATATTCTACGATATTTTTGTAATTTGAAGTCAAGGGGAAGTAACGAGGCCGACCTCTGAGTTTTTTTTTCTACTTAAAGCTGTGGTACTGTTTAATAATCATATATATAATACGGAAGAATAAGTTTTAGAATTTCTTGGAACATTCTTCCATTTGGTTTGATACGTTTCAGACATTCAGTACAGTTTAATAATCATATATATAATACGGAAGAATAAGTTTTAGAATTTCTTGGAACATTCTTCCATATGGTTTGATACGTTTCAGACATTCGTGTCCATAAGGATAACCAGTGGCATATTTTAGTGGCGACATTTTTCATGCGAATCCAGAAAATAATAACATAAGATTTTAGGAAATCTAGTCTAGTAGAAATATAATCTAGTAAAAAGCAGATTATGGTACCAATTGGTTTCATAAAAAATTAGACGATAAATATTGGCGATGAAATTTAATTTCTGGTAACCCTTGTATTTTTTGCTTTTTAACTAACGTGACTTTAGAGTTGCCATTGTGTTATTAATATTTTGTGGTCTATCTTGTCAAAATTTTATTAAATCTAGTCTAGTAGAAATCTAGTCTAGTAAAATGTAGATTATGGTACTAATTGGTTTCATAAAAAATTTGGTGATAAATATTGGTGATTAAATTTAATTTCTGTTAACCCTTGTATTTTTTGCGTTTTAACTAAAGTAACTTTAGGGTTGCCATTGTGTTATTAACATTTTGTGGTTTATCTTGTCATGGAAAAATAGGTAAAACATCAAGGGATACTCTAAAGTAAATTTTACCCTAAAATAACATCTGTTTCCATTGGGATATTTTTGGTCGACTTTATTTTTGTAATTATAATATAATATTTAATATTTTATATGCAACGTTCGTGAAATACAGTTGATATATGGAAACACACTTCTATGTTTCCAAGATGAAATATTTGAATAAATTTGATGAAATATATTTTTTTTTAGTTTCTTCAACTTAATTTGGTATTCAACTTTCTATCTTCCAGAAGAAAAATTGACATCTTTCCTTTTGACCATTTTTGAGGTTCCAATTTTGTCATTGTAAATTTGTTATTTAATTTGTGGTTTATTTGTAAATTCTGATGTTATATAATATTTCACATATAAGTAAATAATAATTAGTATTATAAACACAGCTAAAGATTCGAACTTTAACAAATTATATGTTGTCATGATTTTTTTTTATTCGTTAGATTCGCTTTTCATTTGCGTTATCTTACTAAACAATGTTTCTATTTCCATGTTTTATGTAAAACGTCTTAAGTTGAAGATGAAAAAATCATGTGTATACTCTCCAACTTTTTCTGGGCTCTTAATTGTTCGTCCCTCCAAATAAATTCTTAAGCAATTTCTAGTTTAATTGCTTTTTACTTGTTCAATTACATAAGATTTTGTACTCTTTAGCGATACATCCGAGATCACAACGTGCAAAAGAATAAGAAGCATAATAGTATTATATAACTTTTGCCGATAATCTCCTAATTAACAAGATCAACAAATCAAGGTCAAAGAGCAATGGTAATTGCTGATTTGAATTAATTTATTGAATTTATCTTTATAAAGTTTAAGAGATTTACTCAAATAATAGAAGAGTATTATCAAAATTTTAAGTATTAAAGTTATAGAGAAAATTGAAATAGCGTTGGATTTCAAAATAACTTAAGTGAAGTATTAGATTAAAAGAAGTTTTTAAATAAAGAAATCTGGTGAGAATATTGAATCTTAGATTTTAGATAATCAGTTACAAAAAGTAAAATATATCAAAAAGAAATTAAAATAATCAAACGAAACGAAATGTTTTTATAATACAAATCTTGATATTAAGCTGCCAAATGTTTATTTAATTACTGGTCAAATTCAAATTATTTATTAAGCTGCCAAATTTTTATTTAATAATATTAAGATAACGATAGTTCTGCATTTAAGATGAAAACTCTAATATAAAAAATATAACACTTTCCCAAATTATATTCAGAGGTATTTTCTTGGTTTGTGTATAACTTGTCGTTCGGAAAATTAAATTGACTGGGGCTTACATAATAATATGAATTTCAAACTACTTCTACGAATGTGGATTGAAATAGCGTTCTTCGGAATAAGATATGAAAGTTTCGACTCGACTCCAAAATGATGAACAATGCGAGGTAAAAGCTGCTTTTTACTGCGTTGACGATGTATGTATGTTGCGAAGAAATGAAAGAGATTCCATGAATTCTCGCTCGTCTATTGACTACTTTCCTATTTCAGAAATGAAGAACTTGATACTTTACAGTAAAAGTGATGAATATTTCATCCTTATTGTAGCAGAAAGAAAAATGTTAGAAAAAAGAATTTAAAAGGAAAAAGCGTTAAAATGAAAAGAATTGTCAAAACGTTATTTATACCTGGAAAAGAGCTTATAGTGAATCAAGAATTATTTTCTAGTGGTAATTGAAAATTTTTAGTGTTTTGAAAATGTTACTTTGTTTATAAATCGAAAAAAGTGTAAAGAAATTGTGATTAAAAATGTTTGAAATTACAAAATACTACGTTTTTTAGAAATAATTATTCCGATTCGTTTATTATTAATTATCCTCAAAGTGAAGAATTTTAATGAAGTGTAGAGAGACGAAAGAAAATTTTTTGAACTGATCCAAAACATACTTATAAGATTACAAAGTCAGCAAGTTTTACCTGTCCATTATTGAATATCCCTAAATAGTATTTCGCAGAATTTTTATATCTGAAGTTAAATTATTTTGAGAAATGACTCACCAAATAAAATATTAATTTCATTTTTTGTAACGAAATTAAGCAGTATTTCCCGTATTCCTTAAAAATGTCTAAGACACTTATTTATTCATCAACATGGATATTAATTTAACATTTGAAACTTGCATAAAAATTTAATTATGAATTTTTTAGATTACAAAAAGAAAAAACTTTTCAAAAGTATCTCGTTAAGATCTGGATAGATATCTTTTAGAATAGATCTTGCCAAGGCTAATTGATATGGGACCAAGTGTTTAAAGTAAATCCCAAAGTACTGTAAGCACACACTCACACACACACATCTCATGCATTGCCGAACATACATACATACATAGCAGTGCAGGCATGCCCTGGGCTGTACCTTAAGGTTAATGGGCTTAGAATACTCGCGCATCACCAAATGCTTCGCAATTTTTAATCACATTCAGATGACAAGGTCACACCTGAGCTGGTACTCTGTTTTCCATATTCATGCCCCATCAGTGGAAGGAATTTGGACATCACAAATTAACGTGGACACGTCCTTAGGTCACGGAGCTCTAAGACCTATTGAAGGAGAATGTGGTCACCCTACCAATCACTGACCGCGGCAAATGAGGCTTCACTTTTCTGATCTTAACGGCATGAATCTGCTGAGCCACTGGGCCTCGCATTGTTGAACAGAAGCCCACAACGCTACATTTAATTAACAGTTCTAGCATTTAAAAGATAAAAATTGAGAGAGATCATAGAAATAAATTTTCTAGCTGAACATTTCCGGATAAATAGGGATTCGGAAATCATTATCAGACAACTTGATCTTGATAAAAAAGACATTTTAGATAAAAAAAAAAAAAAATAAAAAAAAATATGATGATTGATATTTTTACCTTTAACTGAAATGTTCATTCTATTCTCTAAAATAACTCAAAAATTCAAATACTTTGGTCAGTTGATCTTCCAATCTGGACTGCAAATTAATCGTTATAAGTATTCATTTTGTATCATTTACACCAATTTAATACAAAATAAATGCCAGGAATATGTGTATTAGAGAATGAAATGTTTGGAATACAAAATATATCTCCAATGAAAGCTGTGAAATAAGCTTAATAAGCTTTCTTTTTTAATAAGCTCCTTCCTTTTTTTTCTGGCGCCATTGTTTTATAGGAAAAATTATTTAAAAATTTCTAAAAGTAAAAGTTTAAAAAAAAAAAAGAAAAAGAAAAAAGGTAAAAGGGAAAAAGCAGACTAAAATCTGCAATAAAATGTTACATGCACTCCAAATCTGTTGACGACAAGATTTGCACAAATTTTACATCCTGAGAATAGATTAAATTAGCTGGGCGTTTGGAGCAGATTTATTTCACCATGAAGTTTCTGATGAACAAACATTTAAAAATTAGAAAAAAAATCTTATGTTACCAAAAGTGAAATTCTTATTTCTATTGGTATTTTTATATATAATGAGGTACGCAAAATAGTTATATAGGTTGGGGAAAAAGAAATCCATTATTTTAACGTGAACTTGATGTAACTTCTTTTGGTTTCACTTTGTAAAAAAGTTTAAAACAACTTTCATGCAGTTTTTTAGGTCTTGCGCGTTACGACTGTTGACATGCGGTTAACTTCGATCATTTTTGATATTTTAAAGACATTTTCAACGAAACTGTATCCACATGCGAGGTGCATCTCTAACATCAAAAATACCCGAACGGAATCGACGAAACAAAAATTGTACGTAACAGGTTGTTACAGTCTTATATAGGACGATAAACACCTTTCACAATTTTATCGCCTATCTTTTTCGCCGTTACAAGAGAAAAACAAAAATGTATCGAATTTTCTGTTTGTTGTCTTCCATTTTTAAAACCTTGTATTCGTAACTGAATAAATCAAACAAAAAACCGCAAGAGGATATTTTAGTGTCAAATGTCACCTTTCCAACGAGCATAAATCTGAAATTGTTTGATAGATACCTCATTCTCGTGAGGTATCTATCAAACAATTATATCGATCACTACAGACGTCTACCGAAAAAATAATGGATTACTTTTTCCCCCAGCTAATATGTATCTAAGTTCACCTTAATACTCTTTAAAGCACAACAATTAAATTTTAACACTCCTAATGGAATATTAGCAAGAAAAAATCACCGAATATCACTTTCAATAAGAATATAACATATATTTTCTGTGTAAATCTAACTACCATGGCAGAATTACTATCTCCACAGATTTTTAAACATGCAAAAAGTTTTCCTAGAAGAAGTTTGCAATAATGTCAAGTGAAGAAATCAAGTAGAAAAGAAAAGGACAGTGAAATCTGTTTCCGATTTTCCTCTGAAAACAGAAAACAGTTCAATATTCACTTCATTAGTTATTTTTCATCAGATCTCTCTAACAAATAAAGAAGAAAGCCACTATAATGAATCAAGCCATGCTACAAGGACAGTACTTTATTTGGAAAGCTTCCATATGTCAGCAATTCCACATACTATAGAGCGAGAAATCAAGATTTTTCTATAAAATCAATAAAAATTAATCATTCATTTATTCTCCTTCCCCTTTCACTACTAATATAGTAGACATTCGTTTTTACGAACTGCTCATTTACGAATACTTACGATTTTATGAACTAGGGACTGGTACTTAACATGATCCCAATAATAGTTTTACTTCCCACTTACGAACTAAAATTTTGAAAAATCTTTTTTGGGAACTAGTTTTTATGCTATTTTCATTTGCGTTTATTTTTATTTAGTTTTTTGAATTTTGAACCAACATTTTTATCGTAGAACCGTAAACACTTCGAAATGAAGATAAATAATAACATACTTGATATTGAGATTCCGTTTTTTTCAGGAGTATTTTCAAACTAATTTTTCTAGTATAAATTTAAATCCCCTCTCAAAAAAATCGATGAGTCTGAATAAAATTCATATCTTTAAGTGCAAATACCGTAAGGTACTTATAAAAAGAGTGATCACATGGCGTGAAATCATCCAATGAAATTGACTTTGCTGAAGCATTGCACTTGTCAATCTATTTTTTGGAATAGTTTCGAAAAAAATAAAAAAGTAATTTCGACATGCAGACTTTATAAATGTAATTGAAGAAAGTGAAGATCAGACTTGATAATTTGAGTGAAGATGAGTTACTCATCCACGAACTTCAAGAAAGAAACTCATCACTCCTCCCATAAATTTCATTTCAGGTCTTTTTGGTAAAACTATATTTTTTGGGTTCCCTTTGGCGAACTTGGCGATTTTGTTTGGCGTCATTCCTGTTCGTAACGATTACTGTGCTAACAGGTATGGTTGAGCATTCAGAAATAATGCAACGTCAGTTGGATTTTCAAAATTCTAAAAACGATAAACAAATCAGAGCCTCGATTGGATCTAAACCAATCAGAACACGATTCAGTTTTGCCCAGCTTGGCGATCAATTGCGATCACAACTTGGCGAGAATCAAAGGGGTACCCTAAAGTATAGTCTAACCATCTTTTTGTATGTAATTCACATGTAATTTATAAGAAAGAACAACGAATATAATTAAAAGATTGAGAACATAATAAATTAGAAAGAAAAAAAAACTTTTAGGTATCCAGCAAAAAGAAAATGACGTAGTACTGTAATCATCTAAAAAACAAATAGATGAATTATTAACAAGACTGATATACTTTTTTGAGAAAGGCAAAGTAAAATCCTTCGCTATATCGAAAAAAGGAAAATTTTTTATAAATGTTGTTTTAAAAGAGAAAAGATATTTGTGTCTGATTTTAAGCCAATAAAATCAAAGTAAGAATTGTTTTTAAATATGAATTTTATTTTGCCGTGTTTCTTATATACATGCATATTAAATAATTTTATTCTAATAGTATTTTATTTATGTGAAGAGAGATCAGAGTGGGAAAAAAAATTAATTTTAAGATTTAACATTTATTTGTCTATTTTACAAACTTTCAAATTTGGAAAAAAAAAAAAAAAAAAAAAAAAAAAAAAAACGAGTGTACCATAATATGTTTATGATTTCATTTTGAAGATTGGTTAGAGGGCTTAAAGCTATAACAGTTACTAGTCACAACAGCGTCAATAATTAGGAAAACTAAAAGTCCAACTATGATATTATATTCATCCTTTTATTAAATATGACACTACTTCTGGTATACAAGAACAAGCAATGATATTTATAAAAGAAAAGCAATTTGAACGGGAAAAGAAAATTTTTCGTGTAGCCTTCCCCCTATAATAAAAACTTTCACACAGCATATAAATTATTCCGTGAATAAGTGACAAGGCATTAGTTTCTTTATTCTTTGCTTTTATTTTGTTTATTTCTTTATTATTATTTTATGAACTATGAAATATCATTGTTAGATATGACTAAATTTAACCAATTTCATCTCTTCATAACTATTTTATATTTAAAAAAATAACATTAGAACGTTCTAACATACAACCATTATTTATTTTTCTTTTATCCGTCTTTTTCTAAGCAACCAAAACGTTGCCATTCACCTAAAGTGAAGAATTAATTTAGAAAACATAAAACTCAAACGATTTATAATAAAATACAACAATCATTGAGACAATAGGCGTGTGTCCTCTTTATCTACTTGTTTGCTTGTGTAACAATGTGTTTCTTATGTTAACATTTCGTACACTATTGAATGATAATGCCTCTCCTCTTTTTCCAATACAAAACATCCAATTTAAATTAAAATACAATTTAAGATTTGAAAAGAACAGAAAATTAATGTCATCTCTAATTGAAGATCAATTGAGTAAAAAGAAAGAAAAGGGTGAAAAATCAAAAAATACTTTTGTCAACTATTATTTTCTATAAAATTATCTATTTAATTTCTTCTTGTCATAAAAAAAAGATATTTCAAAAAGTTTTAGTAATGAGTACTTTTAAGCCATTTTTGTCTGCCATTTTACTACCAAGTTGCCGCAAACATTTCTCTCTTTTGGCGACATTTTTTAAAACTTTCAAGAAACTAGGTCTCATTAATATTCATCAGGACAGAAATTTAAGCTTTGTTTGCGTCGCTTTCCCTTCGTTTAATGACATAAGACTCTTTTAAACAGACATAAGAGACGTGGTGATAAAACTTTTTACTGGCCCAGTGCTTTTGGCGACTCATTTTCAAAGAGTAGTTTTGATATCTTTCCAAAATGCCTCTCATTTTATAACGTCAAAGTGTACATTAAATCCTCTTCTTTTCTATTTCATTGTATAAGCAAAAGCTCTTTAAGGAAAACAGTTTTCCTTTAACTATCGAATTGGTATAATTAAGAGTTATAATGTTCATTGACAGTCTAAATGTTAAAAACATTTTGAAATGCAGACAGAAGGTTATCGGAAAACTTTGATAAGTTTTACACATTTTCGAAATCAGTTTTATCATAATTTTCTTAAGCAAATAATTATCTAAAATCTCAACTTGAAATCCAATTTATCTATCCAGATAGTAATTATTATTTGTCACAAAACTAATTTTGAGAATTTTTGAAGTCTAAAAAATACTTTTCTTGGTCTTTTAGTTTAAATTAAGCAAAAGAGAGAAGAATTTGAATTTAATTTTAAGGATTACATTTTAGGGATAAGTTTCTAAGAATTAAAGGAACAAGCTTAAGAGCTCTTATGGCATAAGTTTAATAACTTTCTTAAGTTTTGAAAATTACTGAGGAATACATTATTATCAGCGAAAGGGTTGATCTTTTGGTGGCATACTTTACGTTAAAAAGTTATGAATACTTTTAGGTATTCGGGTGAAAAAATTATTGACATTTATAAAATATCAACCTAGCCAGTATTAAATAATTCCCATTAAGTTAAATGTTACTAATAAACCCCAGTCTGTTTTTTAGGAACAATTTCCTTGATTTTCTGAAAAAAACACCGCGATGTTGATGAGATTAAAAGCTGCATTTTTAACAGTGTGGGATTTTCACAGAAGCAACGTTTATGTTCACATAAAAAAATGCAAATATTCATCTGTAGTTTGCAAAATACGTAAATATTGGTAAAAATATGTCTAATTATTGATAATAATTTATCTAAAATGTCAAAAACATATTGGCAACTAAGCAGATTGCAAGGCAATGACACAAAAAGCTTGGTATTTAAAATCTTATCTATTATATATATATATATATATATATATATATATATGTATATATATATTTATGAACATGCCTATATCGAAATCTGAAATAGTTCATTTTTAATAATATACTGATTTAATAAAATTAATCAATGTACAAATATTAACATTTAATTGGATACAATAATTAACTCTTTTAAATTAATAAATTACATATGTTTTGCATAAATAAATTATAATTTTTATGCACGTCATTTTGTGTAATTAAACTTACTTTTAATTGTATTACTAGCAGCTTGTATTTTCTAAAGAAACACGCTGACCGTGCTTTCCTAAAAAATTCTAATTAGGAAAAATAACGATATTTTCTGTTAAATTTGCTTTGTTAAAAATAGTGTCCTATAGTAAGATAATATGTATCAATTATAGATGAGTTGAAAACAAATCAAATGAAATATAGAACGAATGAAAATTTATTGTTGTTGCAAAAGTTTTATTGGATATTAAAATCCGAACTCAGGAATGCACTTTTTATTGTTGGCATATAAGGAATTTCAAAAATACGTTTACTGCAGAAAAGAGAAAATACTTTATCAAAAATCGAAAAAAATCATAAATATCAGAATTTTAAAAAAAAAAATTACTTTAAAAATGTATCGTTGTTGTTAATGACACTTGGCAAAGCCAAGCCCGCATATAAGAGAAACTAGGCGAATGAAGTCAGAGAGGGAGCGTCTTCCATTTTTTTAATAGAGCACCCTCATACGAAGGTGGAAGTACGACTTTTGGATCATAGATGGTAGCACCATCTGAATCTTCCAATTTAGAGATTGAAACCAGTGAAGAACCAAAGCCTGGCTCCAACCACCCCCAGAGGTATTCATTTCTAATGGTAACATGGAGGATATTGCGACCCGACGGATTTAACGTGCTCAAGTCGCCATTAGTAAATACACGACGGATCTTCGGCTAAGCCGGGATTCAAACTCACCACCGTTTGGTAAGGAGAACGATGCCTTAACCAACCAGGCCACCGCGGCCTTTAAGAATGTATAATAATATGATGGAGATCTGATGCCATACGTAATTTTTTTCTAATCTCTGCAATTACATATACATGAGACATTTTGAAAGGAGGGAAAGGTACAGTTGCCTCCGTTCTTCAAACAAACAGATTTTCTGAATAATCTCATACACCCTTTAAATTGATTACATTGCTATATAAGCAACTTTATAGACAGTTCAAATAAGTGTGAAGAGTTAAAGAGGATTAAATTAATTATAAATTTTAAATATTGTAATCAGAATTTAAAAATGAACTACTGTTTATGTTTTAAATTAGCTAAAGGCCAACATTCTTACAAAAGTGTCATTCCATTGTGAAATTACTATCAGATCAAGTATAGATAAAAAATTGCGACTGTCGAAGAGAATAAAGGTTGTATTATGCATGTATGAAAAATTTATTATATATGTATAAAAAAGAACAAATACTGTATTAAAAAATTTACTATATTGGTCTATATAAAATATAAATTAATGTATGTATAAGTAAATAAGATCATATATATATATATATATATATATATATATATATATATATATATATATATA